>OZJO01000070.1:0-35962 GCA_900406225.1 Acrobeloides nanus
TTTTTATTCACTTTGTATGATGCAAAAAGAAATTGCTCCAAGCGGGATCGAACCCACGACATAAAAAGTGAACGTCCAGAGCGCTATCCACTAAGCTATTTGGTACATATTATATATAAGCAATAATTTCACCTAAGTAGAAAGTCAATAAAAAAATTGAACTTTAAACCTGTTTTTAGCAATACAGACATTTCGTTAGGAAAAAATATTTATCGTACGTTGATCTATGCATCATAACGAACATTTTGAGCTATCATTCATCAAAAAATAAAAAATCAAGTTCGATATGTTTACTGTTAGTGGCGCAGTAGATTGCATGTTTAGCTGTTGCCCATAAGGTTGAGGGTTCGATACCCAACTTCGTCGCTTGTTTTGCCCAAAAAATTGGTTTCAATTTGGACAATTTTATTTCTCATCACGTCAAAACATCAAGCGTGATCATTTCAGCTACCCTCACCAGGGTTGGGAATCAGCTACCCTTACCAGGGTTGGGAAATAGAATTATCCAGTCCCGGGGAAATTGGATAAATCCGAGGAATTATGGAGAAATCTGGGAAAATCTTTTCCCTGGAATTACTTGGTTTGAAAATTGTCCCTTCCACAAACTTGCCTCGGTGGTGCAGTGACAAAGCAGTGGCTTCGTGGTCATAAGGTCGCGGATTCGAATCCTGCGTGGAGTCAATTTGGTTCTAAATTGGATTTCCCCTGGAAAATCCCAACTCTGTGAACGACCCCTTACACTAGTTGTTATTATCAAAAATTTGTTCCTAATTTAGCCTTGATCAATGTTGTTTACTTCATTTTCGAACGAAACATGGCTTGTACTTTAATATGTCTGAATAAATTGCATCAAAAATACTCACCATGACTTGTACTTTAATATGTCTTTATTCAGATTGCATCAAAAATACTCACCATGATTAATTTTTCATCATAATTTGTGTTATTGACAAGAGTTTGACAATCCCTATGTAAAATATAAATAAGTATCTAAGATTTTATTCTTGTCACATCTTTTTCTTCTCGATAAATTTTCTTGTTTTCAATATTATGTTTCTTAAAGCTGTTATTGCTTTAATCTTGTTTGTCAATGTTTCTGCTCATTTATTGAAACCCCCTACTAATGACACTTTGCAAAGGCATCGACGAGGTATCTTGAGCGTAGACATATGTGATAGATTTGTTGATGGCAAATGTTTTTGCGACTGGACTTCCTCTGGTTTTTGTCCACGTTGGTATAAACCAAGAGTATGTTTTAGTCTTTAAAAGACCAGGCCAGTTAGTTACAATCATATGAAAAAATGAGATATTCGAAAAGATCATGAAACATGGAGCATTTTTTGTTTTTACGGCATCGTCTGAATCGTTTTCCCCATCGAGATAAATGCATTTGAAAATATGAATTCGTGTACATATTTTCGTTGTAATAATTAAACTTTTTTGAATTTTTTGCGGATAAATCGTGAAAAAATAGCATCAATCGACAGAGAATTTTATGCTGAACAACTTTGCTAATTGAAGTTTGCGTAGAAAATTATTTTCTCCGATCAAAAATGCAAAATAAGTTTAAATTTGTGAATTTTTGTATATTAAAACGAAGATCCTGCATGAATTTAAACTTATTTTGCATTTTTGATCGGAGAAAATAATTTTTTACGCAAACTTCAATTAGCAAAGTTGTTCAGCATAAAATTCTCTGTCGATTCATGCTATTTTTCACGATTTTCAAGCAAAAAATTCAAAAAAGTTTGGTTATTACAACGAAAACATGTACACGAATTTATATTTTCAAATGCATTTATCTCGATGGGAAAAACGACTCAGATGATACCGTAAAAACAAAAAATGCTCCATTGTCATAGTCTTTCCGAATATTTTTTCATGATTGTATCTGAGTGGGCTGTCCTTTAAAATTAGATAATACTATATCTCTAGGAGACTGATTATGTTTGCGGGAACGATGAGTTCGAACATGAAGAAGGTAGACTCCCCATCATTTTTAATCCAATTTTAATATTTAGGGGCTATTAAGAAGTGGGAAAAGAAAGACTTAACTTATTATATCGAATCTTTTGATAGTGCTGCACCCGATGATGAAATTAGGTCAGTTTTATCGCAAAAGTCTAGTCGAAAATATTCATTTTTTAGAAGTGGCTTAAGAGATGCATTCAGTCAATGGTCCGATTGGGTTGACATTATTTTTACTGAGGTAAACGACACTGATGCGGATATTACCATTGGTTTTAAACGAGGCGAACTCAGCGATGGGTTTACGTTTAAAGGTAACATTAATACGGGTAACTTTTATATCATGTGAATTTAGAAAATCAACTTGCTCATTGTTCAGGAAAAATGCCATGTACAAAAATCTGGTTCAATGATGCCCATTATTTCCGATATGTCAGGATGGATCGATGGCTGTAAGAATTTTTTCATATAAGATAATGATATTTGAATTTTTTGTGACCATATTCCGGACTATTCTGGAAAGAATGTAGGATCTTTTCCTCAACAAATTTTAATTTAAAAAAATTTGCTTGAGTTAGTATTAAATTAACATGATATCATGGTTTTTGCCTTTTTCTCGTTCAAGTCTCGACGGGAGACAGAAAAAATCCTACATTCCTCCCGTCTGAGCCTTTCGGTAGTATAGTAAAAAAAATTTTTAACCCTTTGTTGGTCGGGGTACACCACTCCAGACATCTAGTATTATTGTAGAACTCGACCTCTACTTTCAGGATAATACCCTCTCTCCCACCTTATCTTGTGTTAGGTTAAAAACACAAGATAAGATGAGAGGGAGGGTGTTATCCTGAAAGTAGGGGTCGAGTTCTACAATAATAACACTAGGTGGCCGGGGTGGTGTACACCGACCAACGAAGGGTTAAATATCGGAAACTTGTATGAAGTCTAACTGTTTGTGTTAGTAATAGTGTTAGTGCGAGTGTTAGTGTTAATGTCAGTCCTAGTGTGTTAAACTTCTATTTTTTTACAACACTTAATATTTTAGTCAAACCGGAATGATAGATTTCCTAACTGTAGCACTTCATCAGATCGGTAATTTTTATCTAAAAACAAAAAAATCTATTTTTTAAGGCCATGCTCTCGGATTAGAACATCTCGAACATGAAGGAGCCATAATGAACAAAAAATATACTAAACCAGCCGGCAAAACTGATGTTTATATATGGCCAAAACTCAGATCACCCGATATTAGAGCAATTAGGGAACTTTATGATGAAAAAGAAGACTTTGACGGTTAGTATCTAACAAACAGGGTTGGGATTTCCCCAGATTTATCCAAATTTCCCCGGTGGAATTCTGACAAATCTTTCTATACGAAATTTTTACACATTTTTCGTGACTTTTATTTTTTTCAACTTTATAAGGGATTTTGGTACCGAAAAATCGATATCTGCAAAAATTAATTCATTTTGAAATTGTCTTGACATACTTTTTTTTTGTCGATTTTTATAGTAATAGATTTTTTGTAGTTTGTAGTAGATTTTTGTTGTTTGTAGTAGTTTTTTGTAGTTTGTAGTAGAAGCGATAAAATCTCAAATTTTATTGATTGTAGAGATTCTTTGTAGTAAAAACGCTAAAATCTAAAATTTAGCGTTTCTACTACAAACTACAAAAATCTACTACAAACTACAAAAAATCTATTACTACAAAAAAGTATGTCAAGACAATTTCAAAATGAATTAATTTTTGTGGATATCGATTTTTCGATACCAATAAAGTTGAAAAAATAAATAAAAGTCACGAAAAATGTGTAAAAATATCGCATAGAAAGATTTCCCCAGCCAAAAAAAGATTTCCCCAGAATTCTCCGGATAAATCCGGGAAATCTGGATTTATCCAATTTCCCCGGATCCGGATACATCTGGATAATTCTATTCCCCAATCCTGCTAATAAATTTTTGTTCATTTTAAAAAGTTTAGCTATGCACAAGAACTGTCATAACTATTGGGAAAATCATAAATGGGCGACTTATTATAACAAAACTGAGAAATACTATGTTGTAAGTCTTTCTTGTAAAATTTGTTTTTATCAATAATTTTAAGATCCAAAAAGTTGAAAATTATCCTCAAGCACAAAATTATTGTCGAGCAATTGGGGGTTCTCTTGCCTCGATTCATAGCGAAGAGGAAAATTTGTTTATTGCTAGTAAGATCTTGATAAAGTGTGGGAAATTATACTACTGAAAATTTAGAATTCGGAAAGGAAAAATTGAGGAAAACAAGAGTGGCTTTCATCGGCCTAACTCGATCAGAATCTGAATGGCGTTGGGAAGACAACACTCCAGTCAACTATACAAATTGGAATCCCAATGAGCCCAACAACGAATCGGTCGAAAAATGGGTGCTGTTAGATACTCAATCAGAAAACGGAGGCTGGCTAAACGTGTATGACGAATGGTACTACTTAGCCATATGCCAAGTTCAATGTCCTAACTATGTTTAAAGTTTTATGTTGTTCACCTTATATCAGAGGTCGCAAAATGTTAACATATGTTAACATGATGTTAACATCGATGTTAATTTTTTAAATTTGATTATTTTTTGCTGTTTTTGACTTAAATCGCTTATTAACGATCGTTTATAATGTTTCCAACGAGTTTTGAAAATTTGACCGATGTTAACATGATGTTAACACTTTTAACATCGGTTGAAATTCGCTTAATTTTGAGTAAAAACGATATAAATAATCATTTTAGGCCATTCTGAGNGTCCCTCTAACACATGCAAAAAACCGTATATAAAAATTATTTAACAGTGGCGAGATATTTGACTTTGAAATTGATAGTCAAAAAATGAGGCAAAAACAAGTGATGCACCCGGGAATCGAACCCTCGATTTTCTGGCTGCTAGTCTAACGTGCTAACCACTACACCATGTGGTCGATTTTCTTCACCTTACCACGATAATTTTGGTCAATTTTTTCGATTTTGGCAATTTTTTATTAAATTATTCAAAAATTTTGGCCAAAAACATAAGGGGAACGGCAGTATAACGTACAATTATGGTTCGTACAGATTTTTCGTACAATTGTTCTGTACAATTATTTTTTTTGTCTAAAAGTGCCTTTAGTAAAAGTTCGTACGAAAAGTATCTGTACGAAAAATTCGTACGAAAAGTACCCGTACGAAAAGTGTGCTGTACGAAAAGTACCTGTACGAAAAATCCGTACGAACCATAACTGTACGAAAAGTTATACTGCCAGGGGAACCATTAGGAAAAATCTTCATCTTTTTCGATTTCGTGGAGAGGATTGCCCCTTGCTACGTGCCTGATCACGTGATCAATGGTCTGACCCCCCTCCTCCTCCGTGATCAAACGTGATCATTTCAGCTACCCCACCTCCTTCAACCTGATCACGTGATATGTGAACGACCCCTTACACTAGTTGTTAATATCAAAAATTTTGTTCCTGATTTAGCCTTGATCAATATTTTTTACTTCATTTTCGAACGAAACATGGCTTGTACTTTAATATGTCTGAATAAATTGAATCAAAAATACTCACCATGACTAATTTTTCATCATAATTTGTGTTATTGACAAGAATTTGACAATCCCTATGTAAAATATAAATAAGTATCTAAACTTTTTTTCTTGTCACATCTTTTTCTTCTCGATAAATTTTCTTGTTTTCAATATTATGTTTCTTAAAGCTGTTATTGCTTTAATCTTGTTTGTCAATGTTTCTGCTCATTTATTGAAACCCTCTACTAATGACACTTTGCAAAGACATCGACGAGGTGTCTTTGATGCTGATTACGTTTGCGGGAACGATGAGTTTGAACATGAAGAAGGTAGACTCTTCATTATTTTTAATCAAATTTTACCATTTAGGGGCTATTAAGAAGTGGGGGAAGAAAAGCTTAACTTATTATATCGAATCTTTTGGTCATAGTGAATCCGAAGATGAAATTAGGTCAGTTTTATCTCAAAAGGCTAGTCGAAGATATTCATTTTTAGCGCTATGGCCCAAAATTTAGAAAATCAAAATTAGGCTTAGGCCTTAGGTTTAAGCCTTAGACTTAGGCCTTAAGCTTAAGCCTTAGGCCTTGGGTTTGGGCCTTAGGCTTAAACCTTAGGCTTAAGTTTTAGGCTTAAGCCTTAGACTGTAGGCTTAGGCCTTAGGCTTGGGCCTTAGGCTTGGGCCTTAGGCCTAAGCCTAATTTTAGGTTTCTAAATTTAGGGTTCTAAATTTTAAGTTGTCTAAATTTTGATTTTCTAAATTTTGAGTTAGAATCATTTTTTAGAAAGGGCTTAGGAGATGCATTCTATCAATGGTCCAATTGGGTTGATATTATTTTTACTGAGGTAAACGACACTGATGCGGATATTACCATCGGTTTTAAACGGGGTGAGCTCAGCGATGGGTTTACGTTTAAAGGTAACATTAATACGAGTAACTTTTATATCATGTGAATTTAGAAAATCAACTTGCTCATTGTTCAGGAAAAATGCCATGTACAAAAATCTGGTTCAATGATGCCTATTCTTTCCGATATGTTAGGATGGATCGATGGCTGTAAGAATTTTTTCATATAAGATAATGATATTTGAATTTTTTTACCATACTCCAGACTACTCTGGGAAGAATGTAGAACCTTTTCCTCAACAAATTTTAATTTTAAAAAATGTTAAATTAACATGGTATCTAACATGGTTTTTGCCTTTTCTCGTTCAAGTCTTGATGGGAGAAAAAATCCTACATTCCTTCCGTCTGAGCCTTTTGGGAGTATAGTAAAAACTTTTTTAAATATCGGGAGCTTATATCGAGTCTAATTTTTTGTGCTAGTAATGGTGTTAGTGCGAATATTAGGGTGCGCGCTATCAGTCGGGCCGCCGTTTTTCAACGACTGCCCGACCGGCACAACTCGCGGCCCGACTGCTAACATCGGTCCATCACCTCGACACAACTTCTAACGTCGTGCCGCCTCACGGCCCGACTGCTAGCGCGCTGCTAACGTCGGGCCGAGCGCGGTCCGACTGATAGCGCGCATCCTTAGTGTTAATGTCAGTCTTAGTGTGTTAAACTTCTATTTTTTGATAACACTTAATATTTTAGTTTCTCCAAAATAGATTTCCTAACTGTAGCACTTCATCAGATCGGTAATTTTTATCTAAAAACAAAAAAATCTATTTTTTTAAGGCCATGCTCTTGGATTAGAACATCTCGAACATGAAGAAGCCATAATGAACAAAAAATATACTAGACCAGCCGGCAAAACTGATGTCTATATATGGCCAAAACTCAGGTCACCCGATATTCGAGCAATTAGGGAACTTTATGATGAAAAAGAAGACTTTGACGGTTAGTATCTAACAAATAGGGTTGGGATTTCCCCGGGGGAATTCTGGGGAAATCTTTCTATGTGATATTTTTATACATTTTTCGTGACTTTTATTTATTTATTTCAACTTTATAGGGGATTTTGGTATCGAAAAATCGATATCCACAAAAATTAATTCATTTTGAAATTGTCTTAACATACTTTTCTGAATTTATCCACTTTCCCCGGATCCGGATAAATCCGGATAATTCTATTCCCCAACCCTGCTAACAAATTTGTGTTCATCTTAAAAAGTTTAGCTATGCACAAGAACTGTCATAACTATTGGGAAAATCATAAATGGGCGACTTATTACGACAAAACTGACAAACACTATGTTGTAAGTCTTTCTTATAAAATTTGTTTCTATCGATAATTTTAAGATCCAAAAAGTTGAAAATTATCCTCAAGCACAAAATTATTGTCGAGCAATTGGGGGTTCTCTTGCCTCGATTCATAGCGGAGAGGAAAATTTGTTTATTGCTAGTAAGATCTTGATAAAATGTGGGAAATTATACTACTGAAAATTTAGAATTTGGAAAGGAAAAATTGAAACCAGCCAAAGTGGCTTTCATCGGCCTAACTCGACCAGAATCTGAATGGCGTTGGGAAGACAACACTCCAGTCACCTATACAAATTGGAATTTCAATGAGCCCAACAACGAATTGGTCGAAAAATGGGTGCTGTTAGATACTCAATCAGAAAACGGAGGCTGGAGAAACGTGTATGACGAATGGTACTACTTAGCCATATGCCAAGTTCAATGTCCGAAGTCAGAAAAACCCGTGCACATAGAGCCAACACAAGATGATGGCTCGAAGCCCGTGCAAATAGAGCCAACACAAGATGATGGCTCGAATCAATTTCATAAAGACATTGCCAAACTATATAGTTTTCATGGATTGTTTTTGTTGATAGCGATAATTTTCGTCAGTCTGTCATGTCTATGTGTTTTAACGAAATGTATCTCATCCTCTTATATTTCAAAGAAGTATAAGACTTATGTAATAACAAATCCTAACTATGTTAAAGTTTAATGTTGTTGACATTATATTGACTTGTTATTTAACTAAAAATCTAAATAAAATTTTATTATTACAACCCAATCTAGTCATACTCATAGACGTAGCCAAGGGGGGGGGCTTTAGCTTCCCTGTCGTCCAAAAATTTAATAGAAAAGCGCGATTTTTTAAGGAAAAAACGCATTTTTTAACAAAATTTACACGTTCAGTTCCCCCTGTCGCCGATTAGCCCTTCTGTCGCAAAATCCTGGCTACGCCTATGGTCATACTTATACTGAGTGCCAAAAATTTTTTCGACAGCTTAACACATCCTAAGTTTGAATCGAATTTTTTTGTAGAAATCGAGATTTGTTGTGTTTGAGTCAACTTGATGTTTTTTGGTATATTTATTTATTTAATATTACATATATAAGAATATAGATAATATAATTCAACATGGGCAGATGCCAGTTGGCGACATAGATTTATGTCACCAACTGGCAATTGGGGAAATTGCCAGTTGGTGAAATTGTCAGTTGGTGACATAAAATCTCTACCAAGGCTTAAGCCTACGCTTAGCACTAGGCTTAGGCTTAGTACTAGCCTTGCGTTTTGCTAACATTTTTTCAACAAATTTATTTAGAATACAACAAATAACAATTACAACAACAAGATTTATTCAAAATGTCCGCCTTTTGCATCCATGCAGGCCTTCAGTCGCTTCGGAAAGTTGTCCACGATCTTGATCAAAGTTTCCAAGGTGATTTCGTTCCATGCCTTCTTCAAAGCTCGCTACAAGGATTCGAGTTCACTTTGGTCGACGGGTTTCTCTTGATCATTCCTTTAGTGCGCTGGATATTCCTTCGACTTCTTGCAGTTTTTTCTCTTTTTCGGTTTTCGTTGCTTTCGGTTTCTTCGAATCTCTTGATTGTTCGAGATACTGTCGACGGTTCAATATCAAGAAACCGCGCAATTTCACGTACTCCTTTTCCATTTTCATGCGCTCTAATTATGGCAGGTCTCAATTCATTCATTTTAACACTAAAAACAAAATTTTAAATGAAATTTGCTGAAAAAAAACAATGAAAACGCAAAAAAATCAAGTGTTACAGTTTCATCTCGCACCCTGTAAGCTTAGGCTTAGGACTGGGCTTAGACTTAGGACTAAGCTTAGGCCTAGGACTAGGTTTAGGCGTAGGCTTTGGGCTTTTTATTTTTTAACTTATTTGCATTTTTGATCGAAAAAAATAATTTTTTACGCAAACTTCAATTAGCAAAGTTGTTCAACATAAAATTCTCTGTCGATTGATGCTATTTTTTCACGATTTTAAAGCAAAAAAAATTCAAAAAAGTTTTATTATTACAACGAAAACATGTACACGAATTCATATTTTCAAATGTATTTATTTCGATGCGGAAAACGATTCAGTTGATGCCGTCTACTCGGGGGTTTTCGACTATGGGGGACACGATGGTGATATTATTTTTTAACAAAAATTTTTATAAAAAATTAGGGGGTTATCCCCTAAAATTGAAAAATATGCGAATTTCAAAAATGGCTTCAAATCGGCTAATTTTTTGCACTCGGAAGTCGGCGTCTATAACGTCGAGATGTGTAACCTCGGCGTAATATCGGTGCGCGAAGCGTGCGTCGGGGGGCTAGTGTATTTGAATTTTCATCGCCGAACCTAATTTTTTCTCATTTTCGGACGCCGTGTCAAATAAAAAAGTGGACTTTTCTCAAAGGGTTTTTCTCGATGCAATAAAAAGTTGCCTGTATTTCAATAAAACCGTGTTTATTGAAACGATTGGCAGAGTTGAATCGTTTCAATAAACACGATTTCATTGAAATTCAGGCAACTTTATTGCGACTTATATTCATTAAGAAAAGTCCGCACACGATTTTTTATTTCGTGAAAAAAGTCTACTGTGAAATGTCTAGAGCTGTGTATTTTTATAGTTGATTCAAGCTTTTAAAACATCTTTGGCCTGTCCTGCTTGATCTTATCACAAGTTTTTAATCTTGTTCTATATCTCTAATAATCCCCCCGAAATTTACACGGCAACAAAATCGTCCCACCAATGTTTCAATGTTCGTGTCTTCAAGCGGAAGTCGGTTGACAATGAACTGAATTAGTAAGTCTTTGTGTGGTGGATGGCCCGGAAGCCGACGTCGTCCCCGAAACATTCCGGTCGTGCGCTTTCCTTTTCAGGCAATTCGCGTCAACCGTTTCGTTTCATGATCCTGAGATTGCACCCGGAAACGGCTTTCTTTCGTTTGGTCCTGTGGAAAAAAGACCACCGAATTAAGCCAACTATTCATTCAACCCCGGCTGACGACTCCTTTCAAAAGTAAGTTGGGATTGGTCCACGAAGACATGCCACGCATCCTTCCGGTGGGCTCAAAGTAGCAGAACCTTTGTTTGGATTGTCCAGGAAATACTTTCGACTACCGTAAATGCTTGTTGCTTAAAGAACTTGTTTATAAAATAGAATTAGAAATTACGAGCTAAAAAATAATCAAAACATAAAAAGGCAAGCCATTTGTAGCCCAGGAAAATCTTGCCGGTTTCTATGGAACTAATGTAAAATCTAAAAATTTCTTTTAAGTGCAATATGTTTTCATCTGGTGTGCCTTTTATTTTGATCTTGGTTTCTTTTAATTTCGATAAGTGCATAGGCCAATACGAAACTTGCATAATCAACGCAAGCTTACCACCTTATCAAGTAACAGAAGACTTTTTAAAGGGGGTATCGGAGCCCGTTCTCCGAAAAAAATTATTTTGAACATTTTTGTAAAAAATACATTCCTGGGGGTAATTTTATGCGAGAAATCGATTCCGCGCATTCCCGACGCATGAAAACGCTTCCTTGACCTTGATTCAGGGAATGGGGTAGGTGTATTGAAGCGAAAATCAAACATTTTCGAATTTTTATGAGAAAACCGTCGATTTTTAGGTTTTTCGCTAAAGGAAGCATTTACAGTCCCTGAAACATGGTTAAAGAAGCGTTTTCATGTTTCGAGAATGTGCGCAATCGATTCCCTGCCTAGAAAAACCTAAGAATCGACAGTCTTCTCATAAAAATCTGAAAATGTTTGATTTTCGTTTCAATACACTCACTCCATTCCCTGAATCAGAGTCAAGGAAGCGTTTTCATATTTTGAGAATGCGCGGAATCGATTTCTCGCATAAAGTTACCTTATAACTTTGTGTTAGTCTTTCCAAGTTAAGATTAACACAAAGTTATGTATAACCTCTCCTAAAAAGCTTCCATAGGCGAATTTCTGATTTGACAAAAAAAACTTTCGTTTAGCCAAATATCTACGTGTGCAACGGCACTGGATATGTATGTTGTCGAGTTTATGGCCAGAATGCCTGTTGTGCTACCGATCTTTCGGCTGGTGAATTGTAAGCCCAATCTCCATACACGTCAGTTGATTAGATACATGATTTTAGCATGAAACAAGCTATTTTCCCGATATGTTTCTTTGGCTTCTTTCTGCTTCTCTTGTTCATTGCATATTGTTATTTCAACGATGTTGATCCGATTATTTCAGGCGATGGAGAGAACTTTAGTGATAAGCCTACACTAACTACGTTAGTAATTTCAATTATATTAGATACCAGGACGGCTCTAGGTCCAAATTTTGAGGGCAGTAGCTTAATTATTGACTGTGTTTAAAAAAACAAAGACGGCATTCTTTATAGCTAGACGAGACGAACAAAACGACACCAAATTTATCCAATTTGAAAATTGTTTTGGGTTATTGAAACGAAAACATGGGTCAGAGTTTTCGTTTCAATAACCCAAAACAACTTTCAAATTGGATAATTTTGGTATCGTTTTGTTCGTCTCGTCGAGCTATAAAGAATGCCGTCTTTATTTTTTCAAATACAGTCAATAATTAAGCGTATTTAAAAAAAAGTAAAATTCAGGGTTTTCGTGTCAATGCTCAGACACATTCAACCCGTTTCGAGACGGCGTCTCGAATTGAGTCCCGGTTTCGGAAATTTTTTCCACAAGATCGAAAAAATTGCCTTGGTCGTCTCCCTTATATTTTTTTGCTCATCTTTTTAGCTATCTGTTTCCGGATGCCGAAAATTATCAGGTGGAAGACCCAATATTGGCCTTACCAACAAACGAAAAAACTCCAAGGTATATATATTTTGTTCATCTTTTTTCAAGTTCAATTCTTTTTAAAGCTTTGCTGATCCCTGGGAGAATGAAGGCGACGAAAATTCTCAACAAGAGATGCGACAACGCAAGAAGAATTGAAGAAAATATGAACAGATCGTCTTTTCTTCTCGATTACCTAATAATAATTGAATTTGCGTTAATAAAAGGGGACATAGAAATGGATCTTTTCACTGGTCGGGGGGATTATTCTCAGCTTTCCGGTTCTGGGCTTTATTAAAGCTGCCGCTTGGATTTACCGCAAAGGTCTTTCATTCAAGTGGTCTATGCTCATCCAATAAGGACACTTCTTAAGGTGCGAAAAGGATGGCGGTGTTGTGTTTACTTTTAATTATCTTACCAAAAAGGACTTGCTTATTGAAGATGTTTCTCCTATTACTATGATAAAGAAAAATTTCTGAACTATTGTATAAAAAGTCTCAGAAGTCTGAAAAATCTTTCTCAAACATTCAGCAGATAATTAACAAAACACATAATAAACACAACATGAGCTCGGCCAAGGACTGGTTTTCAGCCGTCGCCAACTCTTGATCCACATCTAGATAGTCTAGAAACCATATTACTTCTTCGGTTTCGCCCTCGGTCTGCAGCCGGTGAAAATAGCCGATCAACTCGTCCACTTCTAGGTCTTCAAGCTTATCACAAAACCAGACTTCTTGAAACAGTTTCTAACGGTCGCCAGCTTTACAGATTCCAAGGCCATAGTCTTATTCGATAACGCTTTCCAAAAGAGACCGGTCTTATCCACGTTGAAGATGTCGTCAGGAGCAAGCGATGCCAAAGATGAATGTAGAACTTGCCTTTGCCAGCTGGTTAGGGCTTCCATGTCGAAATTTATTTCAAAACAATAATAAATCAAACATTCAACGGGTAATTAACCAAGCACATAATAAACAAAACAAATAATGATACAAAAAATGAATTAATTTTTGACTTCTGCTTCTTCATCTAGTAAATATTCAAATTTCATGAAGTCTAGCAACTCTTCGGCTGTCATAAAGTCTACCATCTCTTCGACTTGCCCAAAGTTCAGTTCTTCAGCTTTGAGGTACACGTTGTCTGATTCTATAAAAAGTTCCGTGGTAGTAAAAAAAATTTTCGACTATAGCCTTAAAAATGTGCGGAATTTTCTTGCGAAAAAATCCTTCAAAAAACCTTGCGGTGCATCCCTTCCTATTGCTCTTTTTTGGAGATCCTTATGTCACATAACAAAAGAAAAAGCGCATTAAATCCCGAAAACGCAACAGCAATAAACCTGTGGCATCGCATTGACATGAAATGCAACATAGGTAATTATGTGTATCCTTTGTGCGGTGCCATTACCTCTCTGACATTGAAACGCCGCGCACGCAATTTGGCCATTTTACGATGCGCCTCGACAAAATGAACCGATTAAACAGTTCACTCGGACAACATGCAATAGATCATTCAGCGGCAACATCTCTAGCAGAGTTTTATGGCTACACGAATTCTCGATTTTTATGAAGTCAGTATGGTGAATGCGGCAATAACTTGATGCACAAGCAGGGGTCCAAAGAGCACAAGGTCTGTGGAACACCAAACACAATGTGCTCAGAACATTTGTGTTCCGAACCCAGAACACATTTTGTGCCCAGAACACACTTTTTTGGTACACCCTGTATTTTTTTAAGTGTTCGGGAAACATTCTGCATAAATTTATGCAGAATCCTCCCCCCAAGCTGAAAACGAAAAAAATCAAAAAATTTTCACCATTTTTTTCAACACCTTAGAATCAACACCCATAATTTCTTTCCTTGTTAAGAGTAGCGTTTATAGCCGTTATCAGAAACATCCGGAATCGACTCAAGTAAACCTTAATCGATTTTAGCTTAGGCTTAGACCTTCGACTTAGGTCTTCGGCTTTAGTCTTAAGCCTAAGCCTGGGTACCCCTAAAAATGGCGAAAAACAAGCCTGTTCCATTTTGGGGTGGTTTTTCATCGTTTTCGAGCCGTTTTCAACCGATTTAAAGCGGTCCCGTGTCATTTTGAGATGTGGGGGTAAATCCTACCCTTACCAAATGCGCCTTAGACCCGTTTGCGTTCTTGTGTTCCTAATACAAGCTAGAGAGGCATGTTTTTGACCCGTTTGTGTTCTTGTGTTCCGAACCCAGAACTAATGCTTCCGAGCATAGAATACAAATTGTGTTATAGTGTTCCAACTGGGAACACAATATGTGTTCTGAAAACATGTTGTGTTTTGAACACATTGTGTTCAGAGCACAGCTGTGTTCGGAATACTTTGTGTTCTTAACCCATTTTGGACTCCTGTGTTGGACCTCAAAAGCAAGCTGTAATCAATTTTTCTTTCCTAAAATTTTGGATAAAATTGTTGTTTTTAAAGATTTAATATCATATCATTTGAAACAAAATATGTGAAAAAAACTTTTTGCGAGAAGAAGATTCAACTTGATTATAAACAATTTTTCATCTAGTTTCTGATCATACTCAATTTTGCCATTTTCGGCATTTAGCAAAATCGGTCCTTGCGGCTCATATTAATGGCGTTTGGCAAGTCTCCCCTGCGGGCCCATAAAGTGCTTGCTTCGGGTTACCGCTCGATTACACCTCCGGGAACGTCTAGCTCCTCTTTTTTTCTTCCTCAAAAGTCGAGAAAGCACGGCGACCGTGCCGGTGCAAATTCTTATTCGTAGAAGAAAACATCCTGATTCCCAGAGGGCGTTTAAGCGCAGCTTTTCACTCCAAAATCGCTCAACAATTTATGGGTTCTTGGGTGAGCAATTTCATATAACGTAAACTTTTATTGCTTTTTCCTAACCCGACTATCGAACCTCCAAGATACGGTAATATGCTTTAACCCAGGAATGCCAAGAACATTTGTTTCAAGCAAATCTGACTTCAAAAATCGGATTTTAGGAGCAAAAATCATCAGCAAAATGCTAATTTTTCATTATATTTCTTATAAATTTGGCAAAATTTCGCACCTCAAAAATCAGATTTGACACTGAAAAATCGGGTTTTGCCAGATTTAACATCTCAAAATCAGCACTTTTCTGAAAAATCAGCAGACTTGGCACCCCTGTCTAAGCCTAAGTCTAAGCTTAAGCCTAAGCCTAGGCCTAAGCTCAAATCTAGGCCTAAGCCTAGATCTATTAGGGGCAGGAATGTGCCAGATTTGACATCTCAAAATCAGCACTTTTCTGAAAAATCAGCAGACTTGGCACCCCTGCTTTAACCCTTTTACTCAAATTTTGAATAAAGTATGAGCCAAAAAACCGTACTTTTGCGTTTTTTGGCGAAAAATTTTCAAAAATTTTTTTGAAAAAGCGTTTTCATGGTTTTTCGATGCATGCAATCGATTTCATGCATGAAAATACGCCTTATAGGTGATTTTTGAAAAAAAATTTTGAAAATTTTTCACAAAAAATGCAAAAGTACGAATTTTTTTTTGGCTCACTCTGTATTTTCTGTTTTTAAATTTTTGTCATAACATATCGGGCTAAACCGACACCTACACCTGTCTTCTGAAAAGCGCTAACCGCCACACAAAAATGATGTATCGGTGGCGATTGCCAGCGGAGTCTAATTTGAATAATCGAATTAACAAACCGTAGAAAATCGGCCAACAAACGAACCTTTTTGGTTTTTCGCAGGTGTTTCATTCGAAGATGTTGAAGAAGCGTCTATAAAGGGTCCCTCTCTCTCTCTTTTATTCATAAATCATCTTGTCGGATTGTGTTTATCGGGCACAATTTTCACGCTTTGACCCTTTTCAGTTATGTCAGAAGATTAGAAAACTATGGAGCGAACGAACAAACAATTAAATGAATACTTTAATTGAAGGATGAAGATTTGGTAACGAAAGGAATTTTTTATAGACGAGTCTTATTTTCAAGCATCAAGTCAGCTTTGTCGATTTTTAGTCAGAAATTCGATTTTTAGCTAAAAATTCGATTTTTACAGGCGAGTCTTCTTTTCAAGCATCAAAGCAGCTTTGTATGACCAATTTGGTTATAATACACAAATTTTTCTTTTTTTCAGGATCAGGGAAGCGTTTTCAAACGTCGGGAATGCGCGCAACCGATTTTCCGCATAAACTTACCCCCAGAAAGATCATTTTCAGACAGAAAATCTACAAATTTTCGATTTTCGCTTCAATACGCACATCTATTTACCTGAATCAGGGAAGCGTTTTCAAGCTTCGGGAATGCGTGCAATCATTCCTCGCATAAATTTACCTCCAGAAAGTCATTTTCAGGCAGAAAATCTAAAAATTTCCAAATTTAGTCCTGCTTCAATTTTGCTTTTTGAATTATACGCATATAGGAAAATTCATACATGCAAACTCTCGGCTTCACTCCTTGAGCGTAAACGAAATTTCGAAAATTGGGATAATATGCGTAGGAGAATCCATTTTGCCGAACAACGTCTTGGTGTTGTCGCTGGGGACCTTCAAGGTGTCCGTCAAAAATCCGAGAGAGCCCCAATCAAGTCGGTCTCTCCTTCGTCTTCTTCTTCTCATTTCTATTCTTGAATAGCGAGAAGATTCGCCGGATGGCACACCGACGAATGCCTTTCACGCACAAATAAGCCACCACAAACACCGAAAACGAATTGGCCCATAACAAAGTGCCAAAATTGCGCGCATCCCCTTTGAGATTGTGATCTGGCATCTGGCACCCGCACTAACCAAACCAACTTTTCTGACCACAAACGAGCACTCTCTGGAGGATTCCGAGAGCGGTGCGAATAACCGAAAAGACCATGTCAAGCCTCTAATTTCACCGCACACACTTGACAAGTTAATCAAAGATATTTTGCTTGGCTTATTTGGATACTGTTAAACCTAAAATTGGGGTATATGGATAGGATTGCCAGATGGATTTTCAATTTTTGACGTATTTTCAATTTTTTTTAATGAATTTTCAATTTTTGATGAATTTTTAATTTATAATAAAATTTCAAAGTGCAAAAACTTTTCAACTCCATCGGGAGTCGAACCTGGGCACCAAAAATGATGTCTTGGAGCTTTACCAACTGAACTATGAAAGCAAATCAATTGTAGACTTGTACAATTGTCATATTAAAGATGACGTTTAAAAAAATTTTAATCGATCATCTGCAACCCTGGATATGGCCTGCTCGAGTCCCCCAGTAGATAAAGGTATTAATAATTAAGGTAGTTGTCCTCTCTGGAGAGTTCATTGAGGATGCGTCGGCTCCTTTGTCGGCTATACGTTCCGCTACAACCATCAATCTTACCGGGCGAACCTGTGTCCAGTTGTGGGGGGATTTTTGGGATGTGTTTTATGTATTATGCGTAATGTACTACAAAGGACAACGTCTGTTCATCATTGCCTCGCATACCTAATCGTCCTTTGTCTTTAAAGCCTAATTTATTGGTGGTGTCGGTGAACTCTTATGTGTGGTGATGGCCACAGGTCACTTGGACATGTACCTATACTCTTATCTATTGGGCTCTATAAATCATTTCGAGTTGTTTCGACTTGTTTAAAAGGGATAGGGCCGATTGAGACGAGTTATCGCAAAAAATTGTTTCAAAATCAAAAATTGAAAAATTCACCAAAAATTGAAAATTCGTACAAATATTGAAAAATTCATCCAAAATTGAAGAATTCATAAAAAATTGAAAAATTTGTTAAAAGCTCTCGAGTCGAATAAATGCTTCCCTGAATCAGGAGTAGGCATGTGTAATAACACGAAATTAACAAAGAAAGATTTGAGTTAATTTCTTGTTATTACACATGCTTACCCTGATTCAGGGAAGCATTTTTTCGACTCGGGAGCATGTTTTTCGAATTCCTCGCATAAAATAACCCCAGGAAAGATGATTTTCATAAGAAAAATTCAAAATTTTCATATTTTCGCTTCAACACACACTCTTATTTCCCTGAATCAGGATTAAGAAAGCGTTTTCGCAAATCGAAATCGATTCCTCGCATAAAATTAGCCCTAAAAAGGTCATTTTTGGAAAAAATTTCCAGGTCGAAACAACATGAAAAAACACACACACAGACAGACATTACACGTTTTCTATAAGAAGATATAATTTTTCCCCTACAGGTATATAAATATCGACAGAATGGCGCCAATACGCATGTTGTTTAGCCAATCTTCTTGTCCTAATCAGCACAAACCATCTAAACTAGGAAATTTTTTCATGACCTGCTTTCGTACGGACGCAGAAAAACTTGGGCGCCGTATATTTTTTCCTGTCTCCGGCACACTCTTATTGGCTCTATGTAAAATAGCCATGATTTTTTTTCAATTTTTGTACGAATTTTTCAATTTTTTAACTTCCTTAAGATGGTATTTCAACCTCATACAAAAATCTTTTCAACTTTCACACCTGAACTGGGTTAACCGTTGTGTTGCCCATTCTTAACAATGGGAATAATGTGTGCACCTTTTGAGGGCGACGACGGATTTCGTTTCGAATTGAGGCTAAGCGTTTCTTAGAAGATGCGTTAAACGTTTGGCAGGTTCGCCATTCATAAAGGTAGTAGTTGATGATATAGGTTTTGAGGTCCTTCTTCGTAAGGATTACCTCAATAGTTTTGTACGTCAGGAAAACGTCTGTCGAAAGTCTGGCAGATTTGGTGTCAAGAAAGAAAAGAGAAAAGGGTGGCAGCTGGTGGAAAGGCTAAATCCGTCTTCGATCTTCTTCAGCTAAACACGCGCATCCCTTTTTGCCGAGACTTATTGCCGATTCGGACAAACAGGTGCCGTATCTATTTATTTTTTATTGTATTCCCCACTAATTCTTATTCTTATGATGTTTTCTCACATTTGTTGTCTTACATACCGCTTGTGACTAAAAGTGTGTTTTGGATCAATTTTAAAGGACCAGTCCAAAAAACTTCATGCAAAAATTATAATTTCGAAAAATTTATGGAAAATGGAGCATTTTTTGTTTTTACGATATGTTCTGAATCGTTGTAGTTTTCGAGATAATTGCGTTTGAAATTTTGAATTGGTGTACAAGCTCTTCGTTGTAATACACAAACGTTTTTGAATTTTTTTACAGAAAAATCGATTTTTGCATCAATTTTTTAAATTTTCATAAAATGAACATTGTAGAAATTTGTATAACTAAATGAGACGAACAAAATGACACCAAAATTATCCAATTTGAACATTGTTTTGGATTATTTAAACGAAAATTCTGATTCATGTTTTCGTTTCAATAACCCAAAACAATGTTCAAATTGGATAATTTTGGTGTCATTTTGTTCGTCTCATTTAGTTATACAAATTGCTACAATGTTCATTTTATGAAAATTTAAAAAATCGATGCAAAAATGTATTTTTCCGCAAAAAATTCAAAAACGTTTGTGTATTACAACGAAGAGCTTGTAATAAATTCAAACGCAATTATCTCAAAAACTACAACGACTCAGTACATGCCATAAAAACAAAAAATGCTCCATTTTTTATGAATTTTTCGGATAAATAATTTTTGAGTTTTTTTCCGAGTCGACTGGTCCTTTGAAACAAATCCCTATACAATTATTCGTATAGGTGAGTTGGATTAGATTCGCATTTTTTCCCATATGTTTTCAATAACCATTAACCGAGCTAACTGAACCCGTGGGTTTTATTTGATCCGGTGAGCCATTTTGCTAAAGAAAACATCGATCACCACGACTAATTATTCAAATAATAGAACTTTTTTTGCAAATTTCATTTCCTCTTTTTTGTATAGCAAAGATTATTTTCGCAAATTTTTTAAATCTTGATCAACACGTCCTTTACTTATATAGTTTTTTTTCATCGACGTTTTAATGGCTGATTTTGTGTAACCATGAATCAGGGATTTCGTTTCAATAACCCAAAACAATTTTCAAATTCGACAATTTTGGTGCCATTTTGTTCGTCTCGCTGAGCTATAAAAAACGCTGTATGATGAAAAACGAAAAAATTTAAAAAATTTCGCGTCAATACACAATTTTATTGATTCAAGGACGAATTTTCATGTTTTCGTTGTAATACACAGATTTCAAAAATCGCCAACTTCATCTCTCGAAAACTACAACGATTCAAAACATGCCGTAAAAACAAAAAATGCTCCATTTTTCATGAACTTTTTCGCCTGGCTTTTCGCTTCAATACATTTTCCCTGAATCAATGTGTAAAATGCAGAAGATTTTCGAGTATATACAGAAAAAAACTGACTCCAATTACCGTAGCTTATTTTACCTATCGAGTGTGTTGACACACAATTTTCCACTCATTGACTGAAGAATAATTGCCATCTCTGGCACTAGACCGGTAATTATTCAATTGACAACCTGAGAAGGACCCCAGGAAATTGTTACGTTCATCTCGTGTAAAACAACGGTAATGTCTCCCCTTCTTAAGACTAATAATGCCAAATTACACAAGGTCATTGCTATTCTTGTTTCCATTTCTCGAGTTGATCCATTGCCACTGAGGTCAGAGAATCTTGCGCGCGCATCTGGTCCGAATCTTGAAGGAGAGCCAAACTAAGATAGAAACATTGGATGACATTTGTGTGCGCGAAAGCCGGCTGTCTTGGCCAATGGGAATTTGGGGTGTTTGGGGGATATTGTGTTTGTGTTGGCCCAATCTCAACCGACCTGGATTACAAAGCAGAAAAGCTTTTTAATCCGATCAGCTGGGCAGACGAACAAGGTAGATTGCCATTACATCAAATGGAATTAGCCAGGGATGACCCAACTGAGCGCATCATGTAATCTTAAATACGGGTTCTCTTAAGCGTTAATAAGACAAATTAGGCTTTGTTTTGAGGGTGCATGGTTTAGGCTTAGGCTTGGGCTTAGGCTTAGGCCTAGGCCTAGGCTTAGGCTAAGGCATAGGCTTAGGCATAGGCTTGGGCTTAGGCCTAGGCCTAGGCCTAGGCTTAGGCTAAGGCATAGGCTTGGGCTTGGGCTTAGGCCTAGGCCTAGGCTTAGGCTAAGGCATAGGCTTAGGCTTAGACTTAGGCAGGTATAGTTCGATTGTTCGCTGATTTTCGTTTCAATACACTAACATCCGCCCTGAATCAGGGTGCATTTTCAAGCTTCGGTAATGTGCTCAATCGATTTCTCGCATAGAAAAACTTGGGTCATGTTTATCAAGATTAGAAGAAACCTGCTCTAGCTTAAAACTTTTCTAATAACCCAATAAATATTTTTTGTACCTTTTTTTATTTCAAGAACCCCACGAAATTTTCTATTAGCTACTTCTGGACTGATACCTGGCCCGTCAACCGTTGAATTATCCAATAATTCATCCCAGCTGTGTTAGTTTCGTGAAGAAGTCGAGAAAATGAGCCAAAAATTAGCGTCGACAATTTTCGAGAACAAGAGAAAGTGACCCCACTCAATCAAGACTAAGTGTACGACATGTGCACTTACCTAGATCGCTTGATTGTAGCCTGCTCTCGTAACCATCTTAGAGCCATGTGCCACTTCGGGTCAAATACCTAGCCAAGAGTGGAGTGTGTTTGTGTATAACGATTAAGCAGATCAACGGATGATCTTGCGACACCGGAGACGTCCGATGCAATACAATACCCATAGTTCATGTCTCGATTTGTTATATGCATAAGATGTGGCAAATTAGGACAAAAATAAAATCGTAATTTTTGGAAATTTTGGTTTTAACACTTACAAGCCGATGCCAGGGTCACCTATATTCTGAAAATTTATGACTAAATGATAAAGTTTATTGTAAAAAAACTTAAGCTTAAGCTTAGGCTTAAGTTTAGGCGTAGGCTTGGGCTTAAGCTTAGGCTTAGGATTAAGCTTAGCCTTAGCCTTAGGTTTGGGACACCTATAACAAGTTTTCGCTTCAATAAAAATTTGGTATGTGGTTCCCCTATGAAATTTTATGGTTTTCTTGCAATTGGTATATCTCCTCGTAGGAATTGTGTTGAAGCACCATTGACCACTCATAAGAATGGTGATGATCTGTCCTACAATTTTTATTTAGCACCACCGATGATCCCAAAACCTGTCTTAGCTTATTTCTTGCTGTTGTTTTACCGTTTTGGACCATGGCGAATAATTTCTAACCATTTTGGAAGAATTTTGAAAAACTCTATTTTTGGGTCCACATTTGTGATCCATTGCTGAATTTTTTCAAATTCCTCACCGATTCATCCTTGGCACAAGTTTCTCTTTTCTTCAATAATCTGTTCAAACATCTGTCATTCAGAATAAGACGTTTCATTTCCTTTTATTATAAAGTTCTTTGTTTTCGGCTCCTTTCCGACTAAATGTTTGCTTTTTAGCGAAACTGGTCGCAATGCTGCTCTACCTACAGTAATGCGCGAGGACTTCGCGCCGAGCGTGTATCCGACCTTCGAAAAAGAAAATTAACACCTGGCTCTCCTGGGCTATAATTCCGAAGGTCGTGCAAGGTCTCTCCCCATTGTCTACAGTTGCGAATTGAGAGACAACAACTTGAATGGACATAACAGACAGATGCTATTATTTTGTTGCGTACCTTTTAAATTTACAGGGTGTATCGAAAAAAACCGGAATTTGGGCGATTTTTTCATCTTTTTCGACCTCGCTTCCCTGATTCAGAGAAAGGAGTGTTTTGTATTGAAGCGAAAATCGAAAAATTTTGAAATTTTCTCTCAAAATCACAGTTCTGGGTGTAATTTCATGCAGAAAATCAATTGCGCGCATTCCCGAAGCTTGAAAATGCTTCCCCTGATTCAGGGAAGAGGTGTATTGAAGCGAAAATCGAAATTTGACACTTTCCATTTGGAATGAACGACTTTGGCCCATTGACCAAAACAAATTGAGCTATCACTTGGGACAATCTTTCGAAACATGTGCAAGATGATGCGGTCAGATGATAGTTGGAGCTATTTCGTTAGAGCTCAACCTTCTTCTCCATCTTTAACTGCTGACCTGCGCGCTGCTATTGCTGTCCGCGAAATTTTAGCTCACTCTTTAATGAAAGGATTTGCATAAATTTGCATATTTCTGAAAGGGGATTGATTGTTAGGATTTTGTAGATTAATGAGCTTAGGTACTTTGGAAAAACATCGTTTTTAACACGGGAATACTCCTTCAAATTTCCGGTTATATTCTGTTATTTTAAGCTATTCTGAGCAACATTGCAGCAACATTCAGCAAAAATTTTTTTTGAAAAAAAAGTTGTTAAAAAAAATTCATGTTAAATTATAAGTAAATTAAAAATCCGATTTTTATCGTGAACTTGGCTCAGTGGTAGTGTCCCAAGATTCGAGCCTAAGGGTCTCGGGTTCGAATCCCGTCTGAGTCAATTTGATTTTGCCTGTGAAAAAAAGCTGGTATACTCCATGGTTTGTCTATATACCAACTTTTTCGCAGGTAAAATCAAATCGACTCAGGTGGGATTCGAACTCGAGACCCTTAGACTCGAATCTTGGAACACTACGACTAAGCCAAGTTGAAGATAAAAATCGGATTTTTAATTTTGCTTATAATTTAACGTGAATTTTTTTAGCAACTTTTTTTCAAAAATTTTTTTGAATGCTGCTCATAATAGCTTCAAATAACAGAATATACCGGAAATTTGAAGGAGTATGCCCGTGTTAAAAACTAGTAAAATGAAAAAACTGAAAATTCTTCCCTGATTCAGGGAAGGGATGTATTGAAGCGAAAATCGAAAAATGCCTAATAAAAATGTTTGTGTTGGACAAGCTTAGCTCCACCCATTTGGATAAGGAAGGAAGATTTATAGGAACGGTATGAACATGTTCACAAATCCCGCCTTTTCAAGTGCCCAGCATGGACTAACTGAATATAATTCTGACCTAAGGATTTGTCGCTGTGGTTTTCTTTTAACTCGTTTTTGCACGTAAGTTGTACACGAGGACTAGATGGTCGAAAATTTCACCCTTAGTTTTGAAATTCTTCCCTGACCCTGATTCAGAGAAGGGGTGTATTGAAGCGAAAATCGAAATTAGCCGTGCATAAGAGCTAGGTTGTCTAAAATGACCTTCAGATTCGTGTCTAAAAACCCCCTGACACCAAAATCAATTCGATTCAGGTGGGATTCGAACCCGAGATCCTTAGACTCGAATCATGGGGCACTACCACTGAGCCAAGTGCACGATAAAAATCGGATTTTTAATTTTGATTATAATTTATCGTGAACTTTTTTCACAACTTTTTTCAAGAAATTTTTTTCCCTAGAATCCGGACCTCCTGGCTACCATCCAAGTGCACTACCATTGTGCTACCAAGACCTCCAACTGATGCCCATAAAACTTTTTGTTTATTACTTATTCCGTGTTGTCTGGTATGCCTGCTTTGCTCACACAGCTTTTCCAAATGAATAGATGTGTGAGTAATAGCTTTGAGACATAAACAGTTCGAAGAAAGTTTCCTGGGACCTGGTTGCAATTCACCGGCCATCTGCGCGATAAGCAGCGCCCCGTCTGATTTCTCCATTTCTCTTTGTGACAGTCGACACCGGCATTTCTATCGCCGGCTCGAACAAGTTCACCCTGGTCGGAATGTAGATGCACACACGGCTTCTTCTCCTTCTTCTTCTTCATCTCCTTTTCGTTTCCTGCTTTACGCGGCTTTGTCTCCTGTTCCCGTTGGCAATTGTAATGTTTTCAGCGAAGTCGATGAGTGTTTCCCGTGCCAATTCACGCAGATGTGCTTTTTTCCGACATGCGTTTTTCTTCATTCTCTCTCTGCGCCTCTTGAACTTTGTTAGCCAGAATGAGAAGTGCAACCAGGTGCTTCGCCGACGGGCCATTTATCTATGAATTCAACACTTTCATATCGTGTAAATTCGATTTTTTTAGCCGAAAAGGGTCTGAAGTTGATGATCATGTCTAAAAATCATAGAATAAAATGATACCAAAATTATGTTATTTGAAAATGGTTTTGGATTATTGAAACGAAAACCCTGAATCAGGGTTTTCGTTTTAATAATTCAAAACAATTTTCAAATTGGATAATTTTGGTGTCGTTTTGTTCGTCTCGTCTAGCTATAAAGACGAATTTTTCAATTTTTGATGAATTTTGCCATTTTTGAAATTCGTCAAAATTTGAAAAATTCTTCAAAAATGGCAAAATTTGAAAAATTCGTCAAAATTGAAAAAATCGTTAAAAATTGGAAAAATTTGAATTTTGTAAATTTGAATAATGCAAAAAGAAATCGCTCCGAGCGGAATCGAACCCACCTCCTTCAGTGCGAGTGTCTGGTGCCCTAACCACTTGACTATGGATAAAAATTTTGCTATAGCACAGAAATGAACTTGATACGAATGATTTTTTTCGAGAGAGATCTACTTCTTTCGTAAAAATACTTATGGCTGCTCTAGATCGTTTATTTCCAACTTTTCTTACTATGTATGAAAATGCTGCTCGCTTCTCGATTAGAATCTTTTAGTGCATTGTGTGTTCAAGTTCATTATGCTCACGGAACTTGGAATNGTATGAAAATGCTGCTCGCTTCTCGATTAGAATCTTTTAGTGCATTGTGTGTTCAAGTTCATTATGCTCACGGAACTTGGAATTTACGTGTGCATGTCAAGGATATGTTCTTCTTCTCCATTAATTTTCTGGAGGTCGACTCTTTTTTCATTTCTGGCGATTTTCATTAACATTTCCAGTTTGTGCTTTCACTTTCCTTCCTTCGAGGTGTGTGTGTGACGAACACCGGTCATCGGGATGGGAAAGAGAGGTGACCGGTGGATTGTTATCCTTCTTCATCTTCCGTGAATGTAGCCCGAGGCGCTCCACCGGCCGGCCTTGACAAGAATTAACTCGTTCTCGATAGAATGAAAACCATCTTGCACACACAGGTTGGATGTTGTGTTACTTGGAATGAGCATCGCATCTTGCATCTACGTGACCGTCAAAGGTGGACGAACTCCAGCAAGCAGCGGTCACTTTTCCATTTGCATGTGCATGTCAACTGCCTTAGGGCTCGCCAGGTTGTCTTTTCATTTGGATTTTTCATGGATTCCCGGAGAGAGCCGGTCTTCTTCTTCAGGTGACACTTTCTTCGGACGTACACACCGGTCTTCCCGTCTGTACATTCCAGAATTCCGTTGCTGCTNTGTCTTTTCATTTGGATTTTTCATGGATTCCCGGAGAGAGCCGGTCTTCTTCTTCAGGTGACACTTTCTTCGGACGTCCACACCGGTCTTCCCGTCTGTACATTCCAGAATTCCGTTGCTGCTGCTGTTTCGCTTTCTCGTTTCGCTTCCACGTTGACCGACCCATTTCACCTCCGAGCACTTCGTTTCACTCCTTTTATTGTCTTGTCTTTCAAATTGACGCTATCGTCGTAGATAACGCATAAGGCATCCGCATTTTGCATTCTTCTTCTCACTATTCAAGTTATCATCTCCACACCGGTGAGATTGCCGACACTTTCGGTTTCCGTTCAGGTCGCTTTCACTTTTCTTCAACCCTAAATCACCTAGATGCACTTTTTGTTAACACGGGAATTTTTGAAAAAAAATCATGTTAAATTATAAGCAAAATTAAAAATTCGATTTTGATTGTGAACTTGGCTCAGTGGTAGTGCTCCAAGATTCTAGTCTAAGGGTCTCAGGTTCGAATCCCACCTGAGTCAATTTGATTTTGCCTGCGAAAAAAGTTTGTATATTATATGATTAGATAAATTTTTTTTCAAAAAATTTAAACAAAATCAAATCGACTCAGGTGGGATTCGAACCCGAGACCCTTATACTCGAATCTTGGAGTACTACCACTGAGCCAAGTTCACAATAAAAAATTGAATTTTTAATTTTGCTTATAATTTAATATGAATTTTTTTTCACCAAAATTTTTGTTGAATGTTGCAAGAATCGTGTTATCCTTTTTAACTGTTATACTATTTTTAATATATTTTTCGCAAACTTTCAGTCCCTGTTGATGCCTATTGGCAGCAGCACAAACGAAGGTAGGTTTATGGCCGTGTCTTTTTCCCCCAAGAGCGTGCCAGAAGTATGTGCCTGAGGCGGAATCGTGTTTCCTTTTTCACGTATGCCTTCGTTATTCGTGCGCAAACCTTTCGCGGTGGGTTCTCATTTTCGCAGGCACTTTTCATCCCACCGACTACGTGCGCCATTTTCGAGTCGAGAGTGTGGCACACACATACATGTATATATGCCTCACTCATTCGAATACGCCGTTGTTGTTGGAGCAGCAGAAGAAGAAGAAGCACCTTTCTCATATTTACTCTAATCAATCTTCCCTCGGCGACGGAGTGCCGCCGCTACTTACCGTAGGTGCATTTTGCGTACCTAATGAAGCGGAACGACGGGGGACTCCAGCAACACCTCTTTGCAAGAAAAAGAAGGAAGTTAAACAAATTTTTTGAACAAAAAGTTGTTAAAAAATAAATTATAAGCAAAATTAAAAATTCGATTTTGATCGTGAACTTGGCTTAGTGGTAGTGCTCCAAGATTGAGTATAAGGGTCTCAGGTTCGAATCCCACTTGAGTCGATTTGATTTTGCCTTTTGGTTCAAGAATCTATTTTTACGGCACGTTTTGAAAAAAAGGTTTCTCGAAAACACGTATAACTTTTCGACGGAAATGGAGTCGATTCAAATTAGCTTAGTTATCTCCCCACCGTCGTAGATGTGTGAATGTGAGTGTGTGAAACGTGAGTCGGCCAACGAATTTAGTCTTTTCGTTTTTGAACGGTGTTTAGATATAGATTGACGCATCTTTTCGAAATAATAAAATTTGTATAGGCTACACAAGCAATTTTCCGGAATTAGTAGCGATTAGGTAGTCCCACGAAATTTTTAGAAAAAATTTTTTTATTAGTTATTTCTTCTTTCATCATTCTGAGCAGCATTCAACAAAACTTTTTTTGAAAAAAATTGTCTAACCATCAAAATCAAATCGACTCAGGTGGGATCCGAACCCGAGACCCTTAGACTCAAAACTTAGAGCTCTACCACTGAGCCAAGTTCACGATAAAAATCGTATTTTTAACTTTACTTCTAATTTTTTTACTTCTCATAACTTTTTACGGTTAGATTTTCAAGTAGTGCCATAAAAACAAAAAATGCTTAAAATTTTGTGCTCTATCATATGGCATCAACTTCCCAAATGTAGACTGGTGCTTTGATTTTTTCCGCTGAACTTTTGTCCCATTCGAAAATTCGAGCTTCTGACTCATATCTTCTCGATAGTGTATGGATTAATGTCGCCATTCTATTTTCTTCGCTCAATTGCAAAACCCTTATCTGTCGCTGTTTCATCTAGCAAGGAGTCGTCGAATTCGCTCCGGTGCCAGGATTCAGCGCTTACTTTCGGCTAATCATTGCGGACCTTTCGTGGCCAATCCCATTGTTTGTTGGGCCGAGTCCTTCTTATTCTTCTTCTTCTTTCCACTTTGGGTTGACGAAGGAACGCATTTAGTCTTACACCGGGGCCGCTCATTTGTAATTCCCTTCTGGCAAGAAATTGTACTCAAACGGCACGAAACGAACGCCTTCTCAGAAGACTAACTAACTGACTAATGACTTATTGTTCGTTAATTCCTGATGTTCATGATCATCAATATCCTTGTCGTGGGGGGAGAGTCGCAAAAGTTGTTGTTGGACTGCCCGGTTTTGAACATTCACTGTTGGTTTCTGCTTTTCGTTTTTGCGTCGACGCTTAACCTACTACTCTATTGCAGCTAACGAATATTTGATTTCAAAAAACCGAGATTTTGCTCAAAATCGAATTTTAAAGCGATTTTTCACAAAAAAATTCAAATTTTCGGACAAAAATTCGATTTTGGGACAAAAATTCAATTTTTGGAACAAAATTAGATTTTTCATAAAAATTTGATTTTTCGCAAAAATTCAAATTTTGGGGGCCAAAATTCGAATTTTGAGGCAAAAATTCGATTTTTCGCAAAAATTCAATTTTTGGGTACAAAATTTGATTTTCACAAAAATTCAATTTTTGGGCCCAAAATTCAATTTTTCGCAAAAATTCGATTTTTCATAAAAAATTCAATTTTTAGGGCCAAAATTCGAATTTTGAAGCAAAAATTCAATTTTTGACCATAAATTTGATTTTTCACAAAAAATTCAATTTTTCGGGCAAAATTCGATTTTTTAGCAAAAATTGAGTTTTTGCTCAAAATTCAACTTTTTGTTCAAAAATCGAATTTTTATTCAAAATTGAATTTTTTTTCTCAAAAATCGCATTTTTGCGACATTCACTCAGGCTACATTTTTTGGACTATCCTGTACTTGTTATTTTCCTTTCACTGCGTTTACTTCTTTTTGATGAGCTATTTTCGACGCTTTCGCCGAAACCATCTTCATGGATCATCATTTTGACTCCATCTTATTCAAACTGTATTACGTATGGGGCGGAGCATGGTATGAAATTCGAGAATGAAAGGTGTGCTGTGTATGGCAGAAATTCTACGGTAATCTTGCCTTCACACCTTGGCATTGAACAACTCACCACCTGCCGACACTTCGAGTCCGAGTTTCGATTGGGGCATTTGGCTAGAAATGGGCGTGTCCTCATCATCAATAGCCTTTCCACCGGTCGCACTCCTGAGCACAAATGGATGGACTCTCCTGTTCCCGTCACGGCCTGGTCGCGCACTCTCGGCGGGCCATTTTCCAAAGGGCCATCTGCCGAGAAAGGAGGAATAGCCACACCTAAGCTCATTACTTTCGTTCCTCCTGTGCCCACGGCGCTTCTTCTCCCTTTTTATCCGGAGCTTCTCACTTCAATTCTTCATCACTCGCGGCCGACCTTTTTTCCTTATTATTAGGGCTTTAGCCCTTCTTGAAACGTGTGTTATGAAACTTTTTTCGATATTTTTTAGTAAATAGGACCTCTTTTTCCTTATTAAGGCTTTAGCCCTTCTTGAAACGTATGTAAAACTTTTTTCGATATTTTGTAGGAAGATAGAAAATAGTCCAGGTGACATAATTATGAAAATGACCCATTGAGAATCATACTTCTCGAATTCGAGTAAAACAATGGGTTCACCTTGTTCTCGCCCATGGTTCAATTTTATGTAATTGCCTGCTTTTACAATCGGAAAATGAGCCTTGACCTAGGTGAAGCACTTGTTTAAGAAACATAAATCATGCATATTATACACTGTTATGATTTTTTTTCATATCACTTCCTGATACGCGTTTATGACGTGAGATTTTTATTGAAAAATGGGAGTTACTACACAACAGGGAAGGGGTCACCCACGTGAAAATTTTTTTTAGAAATGACCCCTCTAGGGGATAAAAACATGCGGAGAATCTGAATGTGACATTTTCGAAGCGAAAAAACGTTTCCCTGATTCAGGGAAGAAAAGTCGCAACAATGCGATTTTGAAATTTTTGCTCAAAAATCAAGTTTTTGCTCAAAATTCGAATTTTTCTCAAAATTGAATTTCTTTCTCAAAAATCGCATTTTTGCAACTTTTCGCTTCAATACACAGGCCTTCCCTGAATCAGGGAAGCGTTTTTTTCGCTTCGAAAATGTCAAATTCGGATCCCCACATGTTTTGCTCCTAGAGGGGTTATATCCAGAAAAAATTTTTGAAAATTTTTTCACGTGGATGGCCCCTTCCCTTTTGTGTAGTAGCTCCGAAAATTGAAGAAAAAATTTGTTGATTTAGACTCTTTTCAATGGCATCCTCACTTGACTGTGATATTCTTCGACCCGCATCGATATTATCCAATAATAGCCAGAGTCAAACCCCATCGAATTCGAACAATACCAACGACAATTCATCGACATCTAATGATAATGTTGAAAGGAAATTTAAGGTATGTGCTCGTGGACTTAGAGCATAAAGACCATATATCGACCTTTTTAAGTGCCCACAGTGTCCAAAAGCATTCAAGTTCAAGCACCATCTCAAGGAACACATTCGAATTCATTCAGGAGAGAAACCTTTTGAGGTAGGTTGTTTAAAAAATGATTGGATAGACACTCGAAGGGATTTGCTATACATCGGAAAAGTACTTGAGAAATACAGTTGTTTCATGGTAGATAATCTTGTTTCATGGTAGATGGTTTTTGTTTCTTGGTAGATAATCTCCAGATAGGTAGTCTATAAGAGTGTATAAGACCAGTTCACTCGGGAAAAACACTATAAAAAAGTTATATTCGAAAAGTTCATGAAAAATGGAGCATTTTTTGTTTTTACTGCATGCTCTGAATCGTTGTAATTGTTGAGAAAATTGCGTTTGAAGTTGACGATTTTTGAAATCTGTATATTACAACGAAAACATGAACGCAGTAAAGAAAATGTCATACGCAAGAACGGGACGATGAATGTCGCCCCATTCTTATCATTCCGTTCTTGATCATCCCGTTCATGTGTGGTTTGAACGATCCTTCCATCTCGTTCTTGTCTATGCCAAGAAAATTCGTCCCTGAATAAAAGTGGTGTGCATTGACGCGAAAATTTAAAAAAATTTTCGTTTTTTATCGACTTTTTCGTAAAACTGCCAAAAAAAATTTGAATTTTCACGTCAATACACACAACTTTTATTGTTTCAGAGACGAATTTTCACGGAGTTCATGTTTTCGTTGTAATACACAGATTTCAAGAATCGCCAACTTCAAATGCGATTATCTCAAAAACTACAACGATTCAGAACATGCCGTAAAAACAAAAAATGCTCCATATTTCATGAACTTTCGGCAACTTTTTTCCGACCGGAAAGGTCCTTTAATGTTGCAATAACAGATCAGAAGGTCAGCTGAGAAACTCAACTGTGCTATTGTACGCCAACTTTTTTCAACCGTTTTCGTGAAACGAACTATAGGCGAAAATTTCAATTTTTTGTAAATCATTAAACCTTTATCAGACTCTCTCAATCTCGTAGAATTTTTGATATGAAGCCGAAGTGTTTTTATTCATTTCCTGTCACTCTTAATCATAACTTCACCAAGTATTTTGTTTAAATTGCACACGGATATGTTTATGATGCGGAGTTGTGAAAGAATGAAGAGAATGAGATGTAAACATTCGGCCATTTGGATGAAAGCAAGCGAACACCGGTGTGAAAAATATGGAAAAAACGATAAAAGACCATGTGATTCAGATAAAGAGTCATCCAGATAAATCGTCATCGTGTAAAGGGGGTTATAGTCAAATGATAACACAAAGGGTATAATTTTGATACCATGTTTTCGTTGTAATACACAAACTTTTTTGATAACACAAAGGGTATAATTTTGATAACACAAAAGGTATAAAAACCCCGAAAACTTGATAATATAAAATCTGGATGACCCAACTTTTCGATGTTGAATCCCNTTTGATAACACAAAGGGTATAATTTTGATAACACAAAAGGTATAAAAACCCCGAAAACTTGATAATATAAAATCTGGATGACCCAACTTTTCGATGTTGAATCCCATTTTTTCGATAAGCCCAAAATCCGCATGTATATACAAGAACATGGTCCTCTTCTTCTCACCTTTCAATGCGATAATTCGCTGCAATTTTGGCTGGGCAATTCGATAGAATTGATAGTTTATGGGTTACGGTTATTGTTTCGCACACCTCCGTCTGGTCGTGTGATGCAACCAACCAGGCACGAATTCGTATTTGTACCAACGGGTATCAAATATCGTGCAGATCGGATCTCTCGCTCGGTTTTGCTAATTTGTAAACTATTCATATAGTATACATGCAATCCTACACCCTGACCTTCGTTCTTCTCACTAGATAATGGAAGATTTTTGGTGGAGATGACTATTTGAGTGCTTTAATCAGCTTTTGTGTTACCTGATAGGTTGTTGGGACCAGTCCACTCAGAAAAAAATATTATGAAAAAATGATGTATTCGGAAAATTCATGAAAAATAGAGCATTTTTTGTTTTTACGGCACCTTCTGAATCGTTGTAGTTTTTGAGATAATTGTATTTAAAATTTTGAATTTGTGTACATGTTTTCGTTGTAATACACAGATTTCAAAAGTCGCTAACTTCAAACGCAATTATCTCAAAAACTACAACGATTCAGAATTTACTGTAAAAATAAAAAATGCTCCATTTTTCATGAACTTTTCGAAAATATAACTTTTTCATAGTATTTTTTCCGAGTCGACTGGTCCTTTAAGGCACTATCTTTTAACTACTTTCTTGATACTGTAGCCATATATTTTTTGTTTGTTCATGCCCATTCGCTGTTGCTAAGTAACGACCATGAAGAAATCGAGTCGTGTATGTGTCACCTTTGTTCTTCATTTAACATAAAGGCATTCATCGACTTCCATAGGTTTTTTGCAGTGAAAGAAGTCCTTATAAATTATGCACAAACACATTTTCGTGTTTTCACTCGCAAGAAGTGAAAACCGTGCGCGGCACGAGTGCCTTTTCTTTTCATTCCGTGGACATCCAGAAACCTAGTCCTCCATACATCGACGTCGTTCGTTAATCAGACCTTTGCATATTCCTATATCCAATTAGAGTAAACCTATTTGGCCACAGGCGGTGTGCAGCTTCTTCTTCCTTCTTCTTCGCACACATATTCGGCGCCACTCATCGTCATCACAGATGTGCGCCCGTGTTTGGCACTCATTTAATGATAGCACAGCTTCGTAAATTAGTGGTGCAACAACAACACCGGGGTTTACATTGCACAAAATAAAGAGGCATTATAATGAAGTTTAATCGGCATGAAAAAATTATTTTGACCCTGATTCAGGGAATGAAGTTGGTGTATTGACGCGAAAATCAAAAAATTTTCTTTTTTCGTCATGAAAACATCCATTTGGGGTAATTTTATGTGGAAATCGTGAAATTTTCGAAAAAATTGAAAAATTCGTCAAAATTGGAAAATTCGTCAAAAATTGAAAATTTCGTTAAAAATTGAAAAATTACGCACATTTTCTAAGCATAAAAAATTATCTTGCCCCTGATTCAGGGAATGGAATTGGTGTATTGATGAGAAAATCGAAAAAATTTTTTTTCGCCCGTCACCAACTCCATTCCCTGAATCAGGGTCAAGATAATTTTTTCATGCTTAGATGTGCGCAATCGATTCCCCACATAATATTACCCCCAGATGGATGCATAGAAATTTTTTTGATTTTCGCGTCAATACACCAATTTCACTCCCTGAATCAGGGTCAAGGAAGCGTTTTCATGCTTAGAAAATATGCGCAATCGATTCCTCACATAAAATTATCCCTAAATACATTTTTTAGTGCCGATTCTGCCACAAAAAGTTCTCACATTCCGGCTCTTACTCATCGCATATGAGCAGTAAAAAATGTACATTACAACACCAGCAAACCGCTCAAAAGAATGTCAATGTGTTACCGGCCGGTCTAACGTTATTGCCTGGCATGGGCGCTAGTCCCTTGGCATCGAATTTGACCAGTACCGTCTTCCCATCGTTGGCAGATCACTTCAATGTGTATAGGGCTTTCTTTCAATCCTACTCGTATCCATCACTAATGAATAATGCTGCCTATGCAACTTTGTTACAGCAGCAATTGCTACAGGTACAATTTTATATGTATGGGAGAAAGGGCATTAGCGATTCCCCATCCTAGAAAAGCCCTTGGAATGCTAGTTTCCATGTGAAAATTCGAATTCTAGTTCATTTTCGCTTCGTTACACATAATCCCTTCCCTGAATCAGGGTTAAGGAAGCATTTTTAGGATTCGGGAATGCTAAAATGCGCGATTCCCATTTTTGAAATAAATTATCACGTTATTTTGGGTCCCTTTTCTACTACCAGTCCAATAGGAAAAAGTTACCACTTTTTGTTGATATTCGGAAAGTTCATGAAAAATGGAGCATTTTTTGTTTTTACGGCATTTTCTGTATCGTTGTATTTTTCGAGATAATTACGTTTGAAATTTTGAATTTGTGTACATGTTTTCGTTGTAATACACAAACTTTTTTGAATTTTTGCGGGAAAAGATGCCGTGAAAACAAAAAATGCTCCAATTTTCATGAACTTTCCGAATATCAACAAAAATTGGCAACTTTTTTCCCACTGAACTGGTCCTTTAAGAGTACCAAAAAATTTGTTTAAATAACGCTATTTACAGATGGCTTCAACCCCTGAAAATGCCGCTCAAGCAGCGTTGCTAAGCGCAGCGATTTCCGCCTCGAATGGTGGAAACGTTGGCAAAAACCTTGACACCAAGGTTGAGCCTATCACAGGTGAAGAAAAACCCGGCTTTTCACCAATTAAAACAGAGCCAAGTATTGAGCCGAAACGAGAAGCCACAAGCACTCCAACCGAAGAATCCGAAACAGAAATGAGATACATGGAATCCAAGGCTTCTGATAGTGATGAGCCGAAGGACGACAAAGATACAACTAAAGAAGACGCCGAAATGAAGGGGATCGATTGGCGGCCATTACGATCACGATCTTTTTTAACTGATGCTCAAGTTGCCATTCTCTCCACACAATTCAAACGCAATCCCTTCCCTTCAAAATATGAACTCTCAGCGTTAGC
>OZJO01000070.1:36062-53430 GCA_900406225.1 Acrobeloides nanus
TTTTTTCACCTAGTCATTTTCGGATGACTAGGTGAATACCGTAGGTTTCGTAAAAGATCATTTGAATCGACCTCAACCTAATGCCGCTTGGTTGTTAGGGAAAACGAAAAAATACTAAAACGCACCTGACTTACTTCCACAAGGCCATAAAATCGATGTAAGCAGAAACTGACAGCTGCAAAACCCCAGGAAATGACAACAAAAAGTTGAAGCTACTACACAATAGGAGGGCCACCCACGTGAAAAAATTTTCAAAATTTTTCTGGAAATGTTCTCTTTTGAATTTTTCAATTTTTGACGAATTTTCCAATTTTTCGAATTTTCGTTTCAATAACCCAAAACAATTTTCAAATTGGATAATTTTGGTGTCATTTTGGGCAATTTGTAAAAATACGACTGCGCCGAACGGGGCTCCGAACATGCCAAACGGGTCCCAATTAGCTTAGGCCTAAGCCTAGGCTTAGGCATTAGGCTTAGGCCTTAGGCTTAGGCCTTAGGCTTAGGTTTTAGGCTTAGACCTAGGCGTAGGCTTAGGCCTAATTGGGACCCGTTTGGCGTGTTCGGCGCCCCGTTTGGTGCCTCGTAAAAGTACGACTGCGCGTTCGGCGCAGTCGTTTTTTTACAAATTGCTTCATTTTGTTCGTCTCATTTAGCTATAAAAAATTATAGCTACAATGTTCATGTTATGAAAGATTAAAAAATCGATTTTCAAATTCAAAAAAGTTTGTGTATTACAACGAAAGCATGTACACAAATTCAAAATTTCAAATGCAATTTTCTCGAAAACGACAACGATTCAAAATATGCCATAAAAACAAAAAATGCTCCATTTTTCATGAACTTTCTGAAAAGCATTTTTTAGGTATGGTTCCAAAACACTCGTGCCAAAGAACGTCGTAGCAATCGTCTATCTGCCATTTCCGAACGCCTTAGTCGAAACGCGTGGAAGAGCGCCAATCTCAACAATCCAAAAACTTCGACCGAGACTCCAATGTCCACTCAAAGTCCATCCGTTACTGACGCAACTTTACAATTGATGGCAGCCTGGACCCAACAGTGTGTGAATATGTCTTCTTCGAACTCGAATGAGGTGTGTAAAATTAATTCAAAAAAGTTGTTGCAAAATTTTTTTTGCATAACAACAAATATCTAACACCTGCTTCGTTTCCAATCGAATTGAGTCGTTTAAGGTTGAGGTTAGGAAAATGAATGAAGAATGGTGAAATTGAATTTGAGAAGCATTAGGGCTTAAGATTGATTTACGGCAGCGAGGAACCAGCTGGACAAAAAGTCTTCTTCCATAGACCGTTCACAAGAAAAGTACCTAGGGAAGATGGAATGAGTGCGCTTCACATATTCCTGTCATGAAATAATGACACATGAGGCCTTTCTCGTATCAGATAATAGTCCCAAATTAAGCGTTAGCGTAATAGGGGCAATTTCTCATCAATCTTCATTTCACCTGCGTGAAAAAGGGGGAAAAAGTCAGCTCATTTTTCGAAATGAAACAATGGGGCTGACCTATAGACATCAATTCGATTTGGCCAGACAAAGAATTTTACAATCCAACAGGGATATCGTTATAACAAGAAAAGTTAATAACGTTTTTCTAGCTTTACGAAAAATGTCGGCTAGTTGGCGAAGTGGATAAGGAAGCGGCCGTCCGATCTGGCAAGTTAAGCAACAAAAAAAAAGTTTTTTGTAGATCAAAATTTTTGGATCAAACCTGCGGGTCCAACGTTGCTTAACTTGCCAGATCGGATAGGCGTATTCCTTATCCGTTTAGCCAAGTAGCCGAAATTTTCATAAAGCTAGAAAAACGTTATATACAGGGTGAGTAAAAATGCATTTTTGTGATTTTTGGAAAACGGTTTTTTCTAAAAATGAGCCCTCTAGGGGTAATTTTATGCGGGAATCGATTGCGCACATTCCCAGAGCGTAAAAATGTTTCCCTGATCCTGATTCAGGGAAAATTGATTTTGAAGCGAAAATGGTTATTTTTAAAGAAAAAGTGAAATTTGTCATTTTCTGTATCAGGGAATCGTTTTTGGAAAATTTCCTTTATAAAAAATCAATTTTTCATTCTTATCATTTTAGGAAAAATCTCAAGAAACTTCAGAAGTAAAAGATGAGGAAATGGATCAGGGCTGTGAAACCCCACTCGATCTATCTTTGAGGCCTTCAAGCGCTCAAAGTGACGAAAGTGTTGGTTCACAATCAAAACATGAAGATGAAACCGACTCATTTTGGTCGCCTTCTCATCTGATTGGTCAGTACTTATTAAAGCTTCGTTATTTTCAATGATCGCTGTGTTAACACATAACACTGGTTTTATTTGAAATTGGACAAACGTTTTAGGACCCGACCGGGACTCGAGCCCGGACCTTCGACTACCATCCAAGTGCACTACCATTCTGCTACCGAGACCTACAACTGAATGCCCGTTAATTTCCAAAGTCTTCACCAGAAATTAACGGGCATTCAGTTGTAGGTCTCGGTAGCAGAGTGGTAGTGCACTTGAACGGCAGCTCGGAGGTCTGGATTCGAGTCCCAGTCGGGTCCGAAAACTTTTGCCCAATTTCAATCCCTGGATTCCCACGTCTCGTCGTGTTAATCCGAGCTTCAAAATTCTCAAACATGAGAGCTAACAAATTTTTATTTTAGGCTTTGTCGAAAAAGAATGCGAGACTATCAAAGAAGCACTTCAAAAGGCCAAAGAGAAAAACCTAGGTCATCTGTCACCTCAAGATACGACAACTGAATCTAACAGTGATGGTCATGAGGGCACGTCCTCCGAAGCCTCATCAAGTATTTGGCCATCGCCATCGAGCTTCTTTTCACCGTATTCGATGTTGGGCACGAACGGTTTAGCGGAATTGCAGCGTGTTCTCGAGGTTTGAATCAGTTTGAGAAATAGACTTGATTCAATCTGTTTTAGGGCAGCAATGACACCGATGATGCTAATGCGAAGCGAAAAAATTGGAAAGCACACAAATCAGAAGAAGATGGCCTATATGCCTGTGATACATGTGATAAGACATTTGGAAAACAAAGCTCATTAGCCAGGCACAAATATGAACATTCAGGTGATGTAGACGAACTTAGTTTTCGGAGATCTGGGGGGCCAATTTGCGCGAAAATGCTTCCCTGATTCAGGAAAATGGTGGGTGTATTGAAGCGAAAATGAATTAAATTCGAATTTTAGCGAAAAACCGGGGGTATAGGGGTCGGAAATCTATTGACCGTGAATCAGGGTCAAGATAATTTTTTCATACTTAGAAAATGTGCGCAGTCGATCTTCCTCAGCTTTGCGGTAACTTCTATCCGAAACCTCCATATTGACCTTTTTGACTAGTCCATTAGTATCCATACGGTAATCCTCTTATATAGACATTTAATTTGTCACCTAGAATGGAGTCTTATCCCCCCCCCCCTAAACCTAGTTGGAAAAAAGATGCCGCCTAGCAAAATTATGCTACACACCGTTAACCTTGACTAATTATAGGCCAACGTCCGCACAAATGTGACACTTGCGATAAGGCTTTCAAACATAAGCACCATCTTACCGAACACAAACGACTTCACACCGGGGATAAACCGTTCCAGTGTAATAAATGCTTCAAACGATTGTAAGTTGATTTGATTTTAAAGGGCTACTGAACTTTTAAAAAGCATGAATCAGGGTTTTCGTTTCAATAACTCAAAACAATGTTCATTTTATAGCAAAAGGGATTGACCTCAACTATCCAATTTGAACATTGTTTTGGGTTATTGAAACGAAAACCCTGATTCATGCTTTCGTATTGAAATGAAAATCCTGATTCATGTTTTTTTAGCAGCCATAGTGGAAGCTACTCGCAGCACATGAACCATCGCTATTCGTATTGCAAGCCGTATCGGCAACAAACTGCTAGCTCACATGCGGAAGAAAGCTTGCCAGCATGAAGGATCTCCTTAGCATTTTTACCTATCTTTTCAGTCATTTATTTATACAGAGTGAGTTAAAAAAGTGCATTTTTGTTGCATTTTTTGCTCATTCCCGAGTCCTGAAAATGCTTCCCTGATTCAGGAAAAAGTTAAGTTTTTGAATCGAAAATGGTCATTATCACTTGAATCAGGGTAGCATTTTCAGAAGTCGGGAATGAGCGCAATCGATTCCCCACATAAAATTACCCCAAGATGGATGCTTTTCGGGCGAAAATAGAAATTTTTTCAATTTTCGCATCAATATACCAACTCCATTCCTTGAATCAGGGTCAATATAATTTTTTCATGCTTCCTAAAAATCACAAAAATGCACTTTTTTGTACTACCCTGTACTACTTTTACATTGAGCAATTTTTATATGCAATTATTTCTATGCAAATTTTGAAAGCAGTAAATGGTGCTATGTTGTATTATATTGATTTTTTTGTTAATTTATTTATGTAATACTGTTCTGGATATGCCATAGTCAGTACCGTAGAAAAAGAAAATTATAAAAAAGAAAACATTTCCGTCAAATTTTTTATTTTTGATAAGATTTCTTTTCGTGTCAATACACCAAATCCATTCCCTGAATCAGGGTCAAATATGAGCAAGAATTTTTTTCTATGGTACTGTTTAGAATTTTACCTGAATACTTAATATTCCATTAGATCTCTTCATTTCTCTTTTTTTTTATTCTTGCCGGTGCTAATCTGCAGTCAGTTGGGAAACTTTTCACTCACGTAATTCGGCTTTAAGAACCAGTCTACTTTTGGGGGAAATGATGCCATGTGACAGGGCACAAAATTTGGAGCATTTTTTGTTTTTATGGCGCTATCGCTTCAATAAACAACCTTTAATTGACGCAAGTTAAAATTTTCAAAGAACATGTTTTCGTTGTAATACGCAGATCTCAAATTTTGCCAACTTCACACGCGATTATCTCGAAACCGTTAGCGATTCAGGGCATGCCGTAAAAACAAAAAATGCTCCATTTTTCATGAACTTTTCGAATATCAACAAAAGTGCAACTTTTTTCCGAGTAGACTGGTCCTTATTGGGTTGATCCAAAAGTTCGCGGACTTTTTTGAAATCATAATCCTGAAGTATAGGACAAAAAAATCATGCAGATTCTATTCAACACCTGGAAAACCCCTCGAAAACTTTATCTCAAATCAGCTTTTTTTAAAATTTGCGACGGATTTAAAAAAAGTCTGCGGACGTGTGTATTACAACGAAAACATGTACGTTAGCGATTCAGGACATGCCTTTTGGATCAACCTATTATCTCGATACATAATTACTTGAAAATTTCAGAAATTATAATTTATATTTTTAAGAATCCATTCATGAACTTATAAGGGGGACCCCGTAAGTTCTGTCACGCTCGGATTCAAAAATTCCTTATGCCATATGAACTCCCAACTTCATGTCATAAGTGAACGAATTATCATACACTAACTGATCTTTTTAGATTGACCTAGAAAAATGTCCCTGAATCAATAAAAAGTCTGTTTATTGAAACGAAAATATCGGTCATTAGAAAATTCACAACTTCCTGACCCATTTTGTGAGCTATCGCTTGTCCAAAACGGGTTGGTAAATTTTGAATTTTCTAATGACCGATATTTTCGTTTCAATAAACAGATTTTTTATTGATTCAGGGACATTTATTCTAGATCAATCTAAAATGATCAGTTTAAATTGGTGTACGAAAATTCCTTCACTTTTGACATGAAGTTTTTGAATTTTTGAATCTGAGCATGGCAAAACTTGCGGAGTTCCATTGTTAGTTAATAATGATTGACTTGATGCTTCATTATACTTGCTAGTCTTTTATGCAATTCTTGTATTTTTGTCGTAATGTGCAATTGAGTTATTTTTTAATGTGCATTTTTCATATTCTAACGCTTTATAATTCGTGCAATTTGTGCTTGAATAAAATTATTTTAAAACATTTCTATTTCGAGTGTCAGCCCCTAAATAAGTTCCTGAATTCTGCTTGGTCAATGTCAACTGACAACTTTCAGGATGATAGAATCTTAAGCTAAGGCTAACCTGGTAAGCCTATAGCATAAGTCCAAGCCTAAGTCTTACCATTTGAATCAGTGTCAAATGTTTTCATGCCTCGAAAATACGCGCAATTGATTCCTCGCCTAGACAAACCCCTAGACAGTCGGTTTTCCGACGAAAATTCGAATATTAGTTCTTTTTCGCTTCAATACATCCACTCATTTCTCTGAATCAGGGTCAGAGTAGCGTTTTCACGCTTCGGGAATGTGCGCATTATCAAAGCATGAAAACGGTACTATCCAAAAAAATCTGATTGGCCACTTATCGATTTAAGGCCATATCTCGGCCAATATAAATCCGTCTGGGGCAAAAGATAACTCATTGAATTCAATAGATTATGCCAACAAAGTTTGTCAACTTTTGAAAAATTTCAAAAAGAATTCGTCAAAAATGACAAAATTTGTCAAAGTTGAAAAATTCGGCAGAAATTACAAAATTATTTAAAAAATTGAAAAATTCACCAAAAATCGAAAAATTTGTTAAAATTGAAAAATATACAGGGTGTAATAAAAGTCAGGTTTTGTAAACATGTTTAACGAAAATTAATTTTTTTTCTTTCGTCAACATTTCATCAATAGAGCAGTGGTAGTGCTCTAGGCATCGAGTCTGATGTCGCGGGGGATCAAATCTGCTTGTCTTCTAATTGATTTTGCCTTAAAAAATGAGTTTATGTTTACAATTGTCTAGATCAACGGCATTAAATTTTTTTCGAGATTTTTTGGGGTAGTAGTACCGTTTTTGGACATGCTCGTTCCGAATCTGAAAAAAATTTGAGGTCCTTTTTTCCTAGTTTTAAGTTTTGAATGGCGTTTTTAAGGAGGAATAGTTGCGCGACAAAATTTTTTTCGGATTCTTGTAGCGCTCGAAATTTGGAGTATTTTTTTTTAAATATCGAAAAAGTCTTAAAAATAGCCGAGATATGCTCAAAAAACCGATGGTAGATGACTTTTGTTACACCCTGTGCATAATGGTCCCTATTATGTTTCATGAATTTTAAGACTTATAAAAGTTCAGCCCCCGATTTTTGCGACTTTTCACTTCAATACACAGGCCTTTTTAGAATCAGGGAAGCGTTTTTTGTCATACACACACTTTTTGAATAGAGTACTGTTTTTTAATCTAAATGTGTATGAAAAAATGCTTGCTTTATTCAGGGAAGGCCTGTGTATTGAAGCGAAAAGTCGCACAAAATGTATGGTTTTTTCTTCAATACACAGATTTTTTTCTTCCCTGAATCAGGAAAGCGTTTTTTTGCTTCGAAAATTTCAAATTCGGATTTGCCGCATGTTTTTACCCCAAGAGGGATCATTTCCGGAAAAAATTTTTGAAAATTTTTTCACGTGGGTAGCCCCTCATTGTGCAGTAGCTCCAAATTTTGATTATGATTCCGAATCGGAATCAAACTCCAGGAATGGAATCATCACTGGTGGTAAGTGTCTTGCTTAGCTCTGTTGGAAATTTTAAATGGAAAAAATCATGTGATGGAACTTGTTGATATTTTGTACAAAAAACTGAACAGCGAGTTTTTTAATTAGACAATTTTGAGCAGCTGGAATCGATCTCATTCATTGGCAACTTTCTCAATTGCAGTTTTCGACCTTCCTCTATGACGTGTGACCATAGAAAAGCCGAAATCGCAACAACTTTTCGGTTCGATGCGTAACGTGCCAGTCGGTTCAAAGCGCTTGGCGTTCGTTTTTGGTCAAAACCACAGCTGTATTGGCCGCACAAAAAAATATCTGTTTATAAACATATGCTAAAGGGTCAATCAATCATGCAAAATTGTCTTTAAATATGTGAAAATAAAACTGACATACTTGTTTATACGAATGTATCAAATTTTTATGGTTGACTTTTGTTCTAAAGGACCCGGACAGTTTTGAAAAAGTTTTTGTTCAAGCAAAAAATAGTTCAAATTGAGACGATCAACTTTTGCGTTGGAAGTATTCCAAATCGTTAACTCTTTTTAAATCGATTTTTGATGATTTTCGCCAAAAATTCGATGATGATTTTAAAAAAATCGATTTTGGCGATTTTTCCTGAGCAAATCGATTTTGGCTATTTTAATAAAAATTCAAATTTTGTCAAAAAATCGATTTTTGCCTAAAATTCGATTTTTGTCATTTTTCCCAAGATATTTGCAAAAGGGCAATTTGTAAAAGTACGACTGCGCCGAACGGGGCACCAAACGGAGCATCGAACACGCCAAAGGGTCCCAATTAGGCCTAAGCTTAAGCCTAAGTCTAAGTCTAGGCCTAAGCCTAAGCCTAAGCCTAAGCCTAAGCTTAGGCTTTAGGCTTAGGTCTAGACTTAGGCTTAGGCCTAAGCCTAATTTGGACCCTTTGGCGTGTTCGGCGCCCCGTTTGGTGCCCCGTTCGGCGTGTTCGGCGCAGTCGTACATTTACAAATTGTCTGCAAAACCAAATTGCATAAAAAATTTAAACGTGTTTGTGTATTGAAGCGAAGGGATTGACGATATTTAAATTTGATCTGTATATTGAAACGAACATTATAAAAAACAATTTTTACACCGATTTTTAAAATTCTCATTAAAAAGCGTTCGTCATTTTTATATAACTCTATGAGACGAAAAAATGGCACCAAAATTATTCAATTTGAAAATTGTTCTGGGTTATTGAAACGAAAACCCTGATTCATATATTTTTTAAATTCTGTTCAAAACTGAACGGGTCCTTGACATGTTTCCTATGAAGCATTAAAGATGTTTCCGGTTAATTCTTGCACGCCTCATTTAATTCGTCTTCGTTCGTTTATTTATAACAGTGAAATTTTTTATAATGTTTATTTTTTAAGGTCATGTCCACTCGGAACGAAGTTAAAGTCTGTTTTACGGAGAGATTTCAAAAGCATGGCCTAGTGGATAGCATTACAGACTTTGAGTTTGAAGACCCGGGTTCAATCCCGCTCTCTTTTTGCATCGTCTAAAATTGATGAAAATTTTTGTCTAGGGGTAATTTTATGCGAAAAACACGATGGTGATATTATTTTTTTTTGAAAATTTTCATGAAAAAATCATATCACCATCGTGTTTTTCCCACAAAATTACCCATAGGCAAAAATTTTCATCAATTTTGGACTATGCAAAAAGAGAGCGGGATTGAACCCCGGTCTTCAAACTCGAAGTCTATGATGCTATCCACTAGGCTATGCTTGTGAAACCTGAAAGAGACTTTATTGATTAACTTAACGAGTAAAAGTTTCTCTAAAGCCTACCAATTTTTTCGACATAAGAGAAGTTGTTTGCGTGTGAAGTTGTTTCGTCTGTGTATTACAACGAAAACATGAACGTGTATTTCAAATTTCAATAAAAAGTTGTTTATTGACGCAATTAATCAAAATTTTCCAGATTTTGTTCGTTGATGTCCACCTTTTTTGTACTTTCGTCTGTGTATTACAACGAAAACATGAACGTGAATTTCAAATTCCTGATTCAATAAAAAGTTGTTTATCGACACGATTAATCCAACTTGTTCATTCTTTTGTATTTTCGTCTGTGTATTACAACGATTTCTAGGTTTTATTTCTTGATGTCCACCTCTTTTGTATTTTAACAAAATTCTTCACACGAAATTTTCGAATCAAAATTAGGGCTGTTCGATTCTATTAGGTAACAGATGTGAAACAACCTAGTAAAAAAACTGCTCTCCATTGAATTTTTCCGCCCAAGAAAAAAGAGAAGGCCCATAAACGGAGGTCGGTTTTGTCGATGCGGATAATGATGCACCCGAACGGTCCGCCAGATGGACAATAACAACAACCAGGTAAAAGTAAAAGGTGGGCATTTCTTCATTCTGCGTGTTCAACCACTCTTCCGCCAGCCGCACAGTCACCATCTTTCCTCCTTTCGTTGAGTTTCTCTTCTTCGTCCTATTTGGCTCGTTTCCTCGAGTTTCGTCTTAAGTGATGATGAGCCCCCAGCAAGAGTGGCTTTTGTATTAAGTTTTCGCGTCATACTTGCCCATTTTTGGGCCGATGACGATGATCTTATGAGTGGCAGCAGCAGCGTCCGGGTCAAGCACAATAAGTGGCAGCTTACAAGCGGAAGCTGCCTAGCTTCCAATAGACGGTGGCGGCTACAAGCTTCTTCTTCTTCTCTTCCTTGCATTCCGCCGACGGTCCACACACGGACAACCACCTTCTGTTGCTTTTTATGTTATTTAAAAAAAAATTTCGCAGTTGTAATCACTTTGGAGATCCGTGTTTTCACGACGACGGTCATTTGTGGGCGATGCCGAAATTTGTATGTTTTAACAAAATTTTCAAGAAACTTTAGTATTTTTTTAAGACCAATTTTGAAAAAGTTTTCAAAATTGAATTTTTTTTCTCAAAAATCGAATTTTGCTCAAAATTGAATTTTTTTCGATTTTTGAGAAAAAAAAGTCAATTTTAAACAAAATTTCGATTTTTAAGCAAAAATTCGATTTTTGAGAAAAAAAATTTAATTTTGAACAAAAATTCGATTTTTGAGAAAAAATTTAATTTTGAAAAAAAATTCAATTTTGAGCAAAAATTCGATTTTGAGCAAAAATCCGATGTTTGAAGAAAAATTCAATTTTGAGCAAAAATTTGATTTTTGAGAATAAAAATTCAGTTTTGAAAAAAATCAATTTTGAGAAAAAATTCAATTTTTGAAAAAAATTTAATTTTGAGCAAAAATTTGATTTTTGAACAAAAATTCGATTTTGAAAAAAAAAATTCAATTTTGAGCAAAAATTCGATTTTTAAGCAAAATTCCATTTTGAGAAAAAATTTAAAAAAAGATTTATGGAAGCTACTACACAATAGTGGGGGGCCACCCACGTGAAAATTGTTTAGAAAATTCTTTCTGAAAATGACCCTCTAGGTGTACAAACATGATGGGAATCCGAATTTGACATTTTCGAATCAAAAACGCTTCCCTGATTCAGGGAAGGTGTATTGTGTATTGAAGCGAAAAGTCGCAAAAATGCGATTTTTACCTAAAAACGACCCCTTTTGTGGGTAAAAATGTTATTTTCTCGAATTTTCGCGTTAATATACAGCTTTTCCTGAATCCGAGGAATTTTATAAATGTCAAATTCGAATTCCCCGCACATTTTTACCCCAAAAAGGGTCGTTTTTAGGCAAAAATTGCATTCTTGCGACTTTTCGCTTCAATACACAATAAGCCTTCCTTGAATCAGGGAACCTTTAGTAATAAAATGAGTAGATAATAAATTTGTCAAAACATGTCTACTTGACACGCTCAGGACAATTTCGTTTTATCAGTTCCGTATTGACCATTTTGATTGATGAACATTGAACAGAATTGGCCAATAAACTTAATTGTATAATTGTATAATTTTTATTATGCAACTCATAAAGCTATTCAATGTAATTTAACGGGCGCGTACATGTGCTTCTCGATGACTTCTGTCTGCCGGCCCCCTCTTTTTATTGCTTTTTGATTTTTGCTGTTGTTGTTCTTTGAGACTGCGTTCAAGTATGTCAAAAAAGTTGTCGAAAAGTTGTAAAAAAAGTTATCCAAAATGTCTAACTTTGCCTGATTTTCAATAAAATTGTGTTTATTGAAACGATTGGTCATGAAGCATAAAATTTTATTGGTCGAGTAGGATAAAATTTGTTGCCTGATTTTATGCTTTATGATCAATCGTTTCAATAAACACGATTTTATTGAAAATCAGGCAAAGTTAGGCATCTTGGACAACTTTTTGACAACTTTGTGACAAGTTTTTGACAACTTTTTTGACATTCTTGAACACAGCCTGAAGTAAAGTTTTTGTGCGATTGCCGTCAAAACTACAAGTATCTCTATTCCCCGACGAGCAATTATTTGCGTGCTAACCTAATGTCCGCCATATGAGTGTGATATGTGTGTGCCAAAATGTGTCATTCTTGAGGATTGTGGTTAGCTATTTCTATTCATAATTCAATTTCATTTCTTCCAGACTTCTGCAACGTTGCAACAATAGCCCCAGACTAAGGATCGCGCAATTTTAGATGGTATAGTCGAAAATTGTTTTTTGAACTCTTTATTGAATCAGGCAACATATACATTGCAACGAAAAGAAACATGGATACTTATATAGCTTTTTTGATGCATCCCTGCGTGGTCGTATGGCGGAAAAATCAGGATTAGTACTAACTAATCCTGAAACAAATTATTATATAAATTTTTATGCATCCCTGCGTGGTCGTATGGCGGGAAAATCAGGATTAGTACTAACCCTAACTAATCCTTATTTTCCCGCCATATGACCACGCAGGGATGCGTATAGAGAAAAAATAAATATTAGTACTAACTAATCTTTATTTTCTCGCCATACGACCACGCAGGGATGCATCAAAAGCTATATAAGGATCCACGTTTTTTTCGTTTCAATAGCGGAATTTTTTTTCTTTAAACTCGCTAATATATTCACCTTTCTTTGGGAGGAGGTTGTGCTGAATGACCCTGTAATTTTGGAAACACATTTTGGAGAAGGAATTACTAAGGGACTTTGGTTTTTCAAACGTGTTTTTTTGCATTTTTTTCTGAGCACTGGTCTGTATTTTCGGAAATTTGTGGTCCCATTCCCGACTCTGAATTGATTTGTGGCCGATCGAAGCCGAAAGTGAATCAATTCCCCTGTGAAAAATGGTGTCATTACAGGGCATCAAAGTGGCGGAAAAAGCCGAACGAAGAAACCGCCGGCAACACAATGTTACAAATTTCAAAGTTCATAGGGAAGAAGAAACTTCTTCTCCTTCTTCTTTTTGTTTTGGCGACTAGCCAGTGTTTTCGTTTTTAGTTTTGTCTGGTTAGGTCATTTTTTGAGTAAGAATTTTTTATATTCTATGGAGACGAATTCAAACATGAATCAGGGATTTCGTTTCAATAACCCAAAACAAATTTCAAATTGGATAATTTTGATGTCATCTTGTTCTTCTCTTAGAGTTGTAAAAATTGCTACAATGTTCATTTTATGAAAATTTTAAAAATTGATTTTTTCGCAAAAAATTCAATTTTTTGTGTATTACAACGAAATCCTGCTCTCATTTTTCTCAATTTTAAAGCAATCTAGCTATCAGATGTTAAATTTGAGTTCATCTTATTTTTGCAGGTGGCCATTTTGATTTATCTTTTCTCAATTGGCCATATTTTACTTTTTTCTGGTTTAATTTTTTAAATTTTGATTTAATGGTTTGATTAATCTCACTTTTTAAAGCACGAGCCGACTCGGAAAAAAACTCTTTGTAAAATTATATATTCGGAAAATTCATGAAAAATGGAACATTTTTTGTTTTTACGGCATTCTCTGAATCGTTGTAGTTTTCGAGAAAATTGCGTTTGAAGTTGGCGATTTTTGAAATTTTGTGTGTATTACAACGAAAACATGAACGCAGTGAAAATTCGTCTCTGAATCATAAAAGCTGTGTATACACATATGATTAATTGCTTCAAATGATTCAGAACATGCCGCACATCAAGCTGAACATCACGTAATTTCGAAAGATTGGAACTCAAAAATCCGAGTGCTACAAGTTGTTATTTATGATGAGTACATCAACTTTTATTTGACCTCAAAAAATTGCCGTGATTAATCCTTGTCTATACTCAACTTTTATTGGATCAGAGATGATTTTTCTTCACTATGTTCATGTTTTCGTTGTAATACACAAACTTTTTGAATAGAGTACTGTTCTTTAATCTAAAAGTGTAGAGATTCCCTCCCCCAAAAATATTGTAGAGGACCTGGAATATACATACTTTTTTTCGCAGGCAAAATCAAATCGACTCAGGTGGGATTCGAACCCGAGACCCTTAGACTCGAATCTTGGAGCACTACCACTGACCCAAGTTTACAATAAAAATCGGATTTTTAAATTTGCTTATAATTTAACATGAATTTTTTTAACAAATTTTTTTCGAAAATTTTTTTTGAATGTTGCTCAGTATAGTTTCAAATAACAGAATATACCGGAAATTTGAAGGAGTATTCGTTAACTTATTCATATATGCACAAGCAAGGGGGGGGGTGCAGGTTGGTCGAATACGAATTGATCGCCGCCTCCCCCCTCACTAGATGCCGAGTGACGACCAAAAAAAAGGTCGCCAAAAAAATTTAAAACATCACGAGTTCAACTTCACCAAAATACGAATTGATCTTTAAATTTTTTCCTCGGTACGACGAATTGAGGGGGTGCAGCACCCCACCCCCCCCTTGTGCATGTATGAACTTATTTGTTCTTTTTGAGCACTTCCTAAACTTTTGGGCATCGATTTTGCATCAATTTCATATGAAAAATTTGAACTTCGCTGTTAAAAAATTCGAAAAAGTTGCAAAAATTCATCAAAAATCGAAAAATTCATTGAAGAGTGTACACATGAAATCATTTTGCTTTTTTTTATCTTTTGCTTATTGAAGTGACTAAATTTTTCTCGAACCCTTCAACAAATTTTTTGCTGTAAACTTTTGCCAAGTACTCAAACAAGTAAAAAATACAACATGGAATGTGCCACAGACGCTAACTCCATCCATTTCATATGGTTTATGCTATGACGTTAATAAGCATTTGCAAAAAACCGTCCTCAATTTTTCCGTTCTTCATGTTGGTAGGTCTGCATTCTTTTTCATTGAACTTGGCCCGGGCCATTTCCACCAATGGCCTAGCCTTTGACCGTGTGAAATTTGTGTGTTTGAGCAGGGTACTTGTTAGTTCATGGATTTTGCGTAAGTCGGTAAATAAGAGAAAAGTTGCGCTTGCTCTCTACTCCCAGTAATTCTCGAATTCCTTTCGAGAATTGACGTTGTTTCAGCTCAAAATTTCAGAAAAAAAAATGTTGGGAAGAGAGGGGAGAGACACGGCGGTTTCCCGCCGACTTCGAGTTTATAGTTCTCGGTCGACAGGCCGAGCAAGACGATAGACTTCGGGCCGGCTACTTAAGCTCAAAAAAATGTCTACACACGCGCCAATGATGACAAAAAAACTCGATAAGTCTGTGAAAAGTTTTTTTCAAGATTAAATTTCTTTTTTTTAGTTGTTGTTTTGAAATTTTTTTTGAAAAAAAGTTGTCTAACCAGCTTTTTTCGCAAAAATTAAATCGACTCAGGTGAGGTTCAAACTCGAGACCTTTAGACTCGAATCTTGGAGCACTACCACTGAGCCAAGTTTACGATAAAAATCGAATTTTTAATTTTTGCTTATAATTTAACATGAATATTTTTAACAACTTTTTTTCAAAAGATTTTGAAATTTGCCTAATATTGACACGAAAACCCTGAATTTTACATTTTTTAAAATACGCCTAATTATCGAGTGTAGTTAAAAAACAAGGACGGCATTCTTTATAGCTCAACGAGACGAACAAAATAACACCAAAATATCCAATTTGAAAATTGTTTTGGGTTATTGAAACGAAAACCCTGAATCAGAGTTTTCGCTTCAATAACTCAAAATCATTTTCAAATTGGAAATTTTGGTGTCGTTTTGTTCGCCTCGTCGAGGTATAAAGAATGTCGTCTTTATTTTTTAAATACACCTAATAATTAAATGTATTTTTAAATAATGTAAAATTCAGGGTTTTCGTGTCAATATTCAGGCAAATTCAAACCCGTTTCTGGCGATTCCTGGATGGAAATGAGTCTGGACGTCTAGTGTCCGGAAATCGTCGTGAAATGCGTTTCATGACTACTAGCGCGCACCCCCAACTGCCCAGACTTCGGGTTTTACAAATGAGGGTAACCTTTGAATCGTTATCGTTGCAGAGAGTCTTTGAAATTGTTCATGTTTTCGTTGTAATACACATACTTTTTGAATAGAGTACTGTTCTTTAATATAAAGGGTAGAGGTAACTTCTGAATCGTTATCATTATCGATATAGAATCGTGTTTGAACTTTCGTCTGTGTATTACAACGAAAATATGGACGCAGTGAAGAAAATTCATCCATGAATCAATAAAAGTTGTGTGTGTATTGACGCGAAAATTCAATTGTTTTTTGGCAGTTTTTGATAAAAAACGAAAATTTTTTAAAATTTTCGCGTCAATACACACAACTTTTATTGATTCAGGGACGAATTTTTACTGTGTCATGTTTTCGTTGTAATACACAGATGAAACTTTATACGCAATTATTTCAAAAACTATAACGATTCAGAAGATGTCGTAGAACAAAAAATGCTCCATTTTTCATGAATTTTACGAATATATCATTTTTTCATAGTGTTTTTTCCGGCCGGAGTGGTTCTTTAACTTGTTTGGAAATTTCGAAAAACGATTTAACTAAACGATTCTATCAAATTATTCGGCATTCTTTCGCTTCAGTTGTTTTTTGTTTCCTTCTTTTTTCGTATAAGAGGTCCAAAACCGGCGCAATTAGTGACTCGAGCTAAATTTGGCTATTTTTGGCTATCATCAATATGTTTTTTTTTCATGTAAGAGACCATTTTGTATATTTACTATGTAGACATGGGACATTTTAATGATGTCTCAATTTTTGTCTTTTTTTGGGTTTCCCAAAATATCTCAAATTCAGGTCTTCTATTGGATCTATTAAGGAACCAGTCCAGTGGGAGAAAAGTTGCTATTTTTGTTGATATTCGGAAAGTTCATGAAAAATGGAGCATTTTTTGTTTTTACGACATTTTTTGAATCGTTGTAGTTTTCGAGAAAATTGCGTTTGAAATTTTGAATTTGCATTCATGTTTTCGTTGTAATACACAAACTTTTTTGAATTTTTTGCGGAAAAATCGAGTTTTTAAATTTTCATAACATGAACTTTTTTATAGCTAAATGAGACGAACAAAATGACACCAATATTATCCAAATTGAAATTTGTTTTAGGTTATTGAAACGAAAACATGATTAATTTTTTTCAATTTTTCGAATTTTTCAATTTTGACGAACTTTTTCGAACCACCCACGTGAAAAATTTTTCGAGAATTTTTTCTGGAAATGACCCCTCTAGGGGTAAAAAGGAATCCGACTTTGACATTTTCGAAGCAAAAAAACATTTCCCTGATTCAGGGAAAGCGTATTATGTAGTGAAGCGAAAAGTCGCAAAAAAGGATTCCCCGTACATTTTTACCCCAAAAGGGGTCGTTTTAAGGCAAAAATCGTATTTTAGCGACTTTTCGCTTCAATACACAATACGTGAATTAGGGAAGGGAAGCGCGAATCAGGGATGCGTTTTTTCGCTTCGAAAATTTCAAATTCGTATTCCCCGTATTTTTCCCACAGAGAGGTCATTTCCAGAATTTTTTTGGAAACACATAAATAAAATTTTTTGTGGAAGTGAAAAATTAATTTTTCTATTTCCTTTTATGGATTTTTGGAGACAATTCAAA
>OZJO01000071.1:0-19672 GCA_900406225.1 Acrobeloides nanus
AAAAACCCGGTAAAAAAACCGGAGTTTTTTCAAAGATAGGCTCATAAGTTTTTTATTAAAGCGAAAACTTTCTATAGATGTATATACAATAGTTGTAGGGTGGATCACCAGCTTTCACTTGAGCGGTCAACCATCTCCCAATTCAATTCCTACGAGGAGATATGCCCATTTTACTAACGACATCCAATTATCAATATAGTACAAAGTTCAGAGGCCACTAGCTCGAAATTTCGTTTAGTAAAATTTTTTTATTTTAGCGTATTCGTAATCAGCATAGCTGGAAATAGTAAAATGGACAAAAATTTCAGTCGGTAATCGGAGTGTTAAAGCGAAAATGAACTAAAATTCGAATTTTCACCAGAAAATCGGCTGTCTAGAGGTTTTCCTATACGATGAATCGATTGCGCGCATTTTCAAGGCATGGAAAAATTTACCCGATCCTGATTCAGGGTCGGAGTGGGTATATTGAAGCATTAGAAAATCCAAAAACGATAAAAAATTATTTTTCGCATGAAAAATAAAATGCAGATACAGACTTCAATGGCATGAAAAAATGTTAGTGAAAATTCGAATTTTAGTTCATTTTTGCTTTAATATACCCATCTCGTCCCTGAATCAGGGTCAAAGGAGCGTTTTTACTATGGTGCGCAATCGATTCCTCACATAATTACGTCTAGGCAAAAAATTTTATCCGTTTTTGGACACTGCAAAAAGAATTGGCTCCTAGCGGGATCGAACCTGAGGGCCCAAGTTGCTTAACTTGCCAGATCGGATGGGATCGCTCTTNGGGGGGGGGGGGGGGATTTATAGACCAGAAAAAACACATTGATCACCTAAGGGAAAAATTTTTATTTTGAATCTTATGTAAAGCTTTCTTTAGATAGACGATTCTCTAATCCAATCAATTTTTGTTTTCACTGTAGGCGGGTTGTGCGTTCTTATGTCCGCTGCAACCGGAATTAGAATTTTGATACATAAAAACTTGGGACATGAGACTAATGGCAAAAGACTAATGATATTAAGTTGTTTATTATGTCATTTAGTTTCTTATTCTTTGACTTGTTGGGTGTTGGTAAGTATTAGCGATGGAGCAAAATCGAATTTCATTGTCACTTATGTGTCATCAACTGTTTCTTTTTGAAACAGAACTGAAAATTTGAAACAATGATAAATTTTGTTTTTCACTCGCCATTTAACTTGATTCTATTCGAATAGAACCTTTTCGTATAAAAAAAAGTCGTGATTCACAAAGAGTTAATTTTGTGTCAAATTGGATAGCCCTGTTCCGAACAACCCAATATAAAATAAAAGAAAACAGCTGACTGGAGAAGAAAAATTGCACAACAATGTGACATTTTTTTAAATAGAGTAGTGTTCTCTTATTTTCAGTGTCTTTTGATGATTCATAGAAAATCAAAAATGATATCATTTTTTAAACTTTTTAACTAACTTATTGATTTTTTTAACTGACAAGTTTTTTGTTGTTGTGAGTTATCAACATTTTATGCATTTCTTATAATTATTTATAAACCCTTTTGCCTGACATTTTTACTTCTATTTAAAATTATAACCGCTCTTATGAAATAGAACAAATTAAATATTAAAGCGAAAATTTCTATTTGGCATTTTTCGGTTTGCACGCGGGAATATTCCCATTCCCTGATTATCAATAAAATCCGTTTATTGACACGAAAAAATTTAAATCAACTTACCAGGGATCTTCAAGGTCTGTGAAACTCAGATTTTTCGAGACCTAGCTTAAAGTTAGGGAAAAAAATTCGACTATAAAATCAACATAGACGTGAATGCTTGCTTTTTATTTTATAACATTTTTATAGCAAAATGACCTGTTCAAAGATCACCGAAATTCGTCCAAATTTATATCTTACTGGACACATGTGGTTGAACGAACAAAAACTTAAAAAACACGGAATTACTCATGCTGTTGATGCAACAAATTTGCCAAAAGCGTTAAAAGTTTCAGGGATTGAATATTTTTATGTAAAGGTGGATGATAAAGAAGATGAAAATTTGGGCATTTATTTCGAATCAGCTACTGATTTTATTAAATCAGCCATAGATAGGGTATATTACTTTTTATGTAAATTTTATTTTTTATGTCTTAGGGTGGAAGAGTTATAGTTTATTGTGCCGCTGGTATAAGTAGATCTTCTTCAATAATAATCATGTATTTATTGATTCATGAAAATTTTAGCTTAAAGGATGCTTATTATGAAGTTGTGAGGTAAGCTCATTTAAAGTTTTTAAGAGGCAATATCTCGAAATATCGAAGATTGGCCTTAAATGACCAGTCCAGTAAGTTACAATCATATTTAAAAAATGATATATTCGGAAAGATCATGAAAAATGGAGCATTTGTTGTTTTTACGGCATGTTCTGAATCGTTGTAGTTTTCGAGATAATTGCGTTTGAATTTGTTACAAGCTCTTCGTTGTAATACACAATTCAAACAAGTTTGTGTATTACAACGAAGAGCTTGTAACAAATTCAAAATTTCAAACGCAATTATCTCGAAAACTACAACGATTCAGAACATGCCGTAAAAATAAAAAATGCTCCATTTTTCATGATCTTTCCGAATATATCATTTTTCATATGATTGTAACTTACTGGACTGGTCCTTTAAGGGGGTGGGATTACGCCAAAAACTGTTGCTGCAAACTTGTAGCATAGAATATTTTTAAGTACCTAGTGAGTGATTAACAAAGACGTACAAGTTAGTTCCCTCGCTTTTCAACTTCTTGAGAAATCGAGGGTCAAATTTCTCAAAAATCGCTTAAAAAATTTCTCAAAAAAGGATTTGAATTTTTGGCTGCCCGATTTTTGCTTTGAAATAACTTTCAAAAATTTTCCCATGCATTAATCTCACTATTAAATTCAACAAGCGCGCTTGGAACATTTAGGGCGATCGTTGAAAGCTCAAGAAAGTGTCTCTTAAAGCACATTTTTATCTCCATTCGTTCAATGACACCTCGACTATGACATAAGCCTTTTAGTTTTTGAGAAAAGTGAATTTCTTTCCAAAGAGAAAGAGATTCTTGACCCCTCGAAAATTCACTTTTTGGGCTCTATATCGAAATTTTTTCTGAGGGAGGTATCGAGCTGCACGTAAAAAGTAACTAGACGTCCTCGCCGACATCCCTGACTAGGTTCCTTTTCAGAAGTAGAATCACAAAAAATGTAAAATGTCCTCTAACAGTTTTCAAAGCTTTTTTGGGGGAGAATTTTCCGTGACCATGGTCCTTTAAACAAATTTTATGTAAAAAATATTTTTTCTGATAATTAGGTAGGATATTTGGTAAATTTTCTTGAAGAAAAATTTTTTGACCCCTCTATGAAAAAACATTTGCCCAGTTAAGCGTGTCCAATATGAAACATGATGATTTTAGCAAAAGGCATATAATTTCACCAAATAATGGCTTTTGGCGTCAAATGATTGAATACGAAAAAGGAAAAAACGGAGAATCAACTGTTACATTTCTGGAAGACAACAGAATGGAGATACCTGATGTTTATTTGAATAAACTTAAAGCAATTAAAGAAAGAGATAAAGCGTATAATAATCATAATATTTATAATTAGCGAAAAATTTTTCCTAGCCTTCAAACAGCAAAATATTTTGCTAGTTGAGTTTGTCCCCAAATTTTTTTAAAGGGGATGCAGATCTGGGGCCAATCTTGGTTGAAAAATTTTTTCTTTCGAAAAGTGACTTTTTAGGGATAATTTTATACGGGAAACGCAAGAGTGGTTGTGATACTCTAAAAATGCCATATTTGTGTTCCTCGTACCCAAAAACCTACCCCCTAATGTCCTCAATTGGTCAATTTGACTTTATTTTAGTGATTTTACGATTCGGCATCCCTGTGTGGTCGTGAAGAATAGGTCAAAATCAAAATCTGACGTCAGATTCGTGTTCCCCGCATAAAATTACCCCTAAAAAGTGACTTTTTTCGACCGAGATTGACCCCAGGTCACCCCTTTAATAGAATTCAAAATTTTCATCAGAAAACTTAATATTTGTTCTAATTGCCAACTAGCAACAAAGATGTTTTTTAGACGACATATCAACTAGCGCGACCCTAGGAATTGGGGAGGGGGTGGGGCTTTAAACACTGCAGTCGATAGTTTTTATCCATCCAGCGACGGGGGCGCAATACAGCTCATCTGCATACAGTCAAATCCCTCACTAGGCCCCCCTCCCGATTTCATTTTTTATCAAGTTTTATGAATGTTTTATATAAAAATAAGTACAGAAAATGGAAGTACGAAACAAATTGCTTAGAAAAGTGTGGTTATACTTTGTTTAAAGCTAGAACCAAACCAAAAATCGATCAATTTTTGACCAAAACACTCAATTTACAACCCCAAGTATAACCCCATTTTCTCGACAATTTATAATGCAATTCTAATTAATTTTTATTAAAAATTACAGGGTGTGTCAGCAAAACGTAATCACTTTTTTATGCAAAATAAACTTTATGAAACGTAACAAAAACAATATAACAACAAAAAAACTATTCAAAATGGCCTCCGCCCGCTTCAATGCATGCTTGCAAACGACCACGCATCCACCACTTGCTGGACCAGATCCTGCAGCATCTCGTTCCAATCCTTCCGAATGGCTTTTTTCAATGTGGTGATTGAGTTGTGGGGTTTTTCGCATGCCTTCGCTTCCAGATAGCCCCAGATCGAGTAATCTAAGCCGTTTTCATCCGAGCTGTAAGGTGGCCATTGCTGCGGAGTGATCCAGTCCGGGACGTTCGCCTGAAGCCAAGCTTGAGTCTGCCGTGCACAGTGACTGGGCGCTGAATCTTGTTAGAAGCACCAGTCTTCCAGAAAAGCCCCTTCTTCTTCGTCCCAGTCGAACGTGTCCTTCGCCCACGGCAGCATTTCGTCTTCGAGTAGCTGAACATAGACCTCGTGATTTTGGCGCCTTCTTCGATGAAGGTCAGAAGACCCTTCCCCTTGTGGGTGACGCAGGCCCAGATCATCACCACCTTCGGCTTTTGCATGCGCGAAACGATGCGATTTTCGAGAGGCGGCGGCCCTGCGCTCTAGATCCCATCATTTTGCGAATTGAAGGACTAAACAAGAATTGCATAGCTCAAAAAAGGGTACCTGTTGTTGCTGGAGTTTTTCGTCGGTGAAGACGATGCCGACCTCCGGAAAATCGGTTCTTGAGCTCGAGGCATCTCTGCAGTCGCACTTCCTTCTTCTTCTTGTCCAAATGCTGCCGCTTCAACCGCCGATACGACTTAAGACCAAGATCTTACGTCAGAAGGCGATGCGCCGACTTAGGCGAGATTCCCAAAGCTTTGCCCAACTTCCACACTGAGTTCTTTCTGCTGTTTGGATTCCGGCGCAACCTGGCCTTGGTTTTTCGCAGGTTTTCGGGCGTCCTAACTTTGTTCTTGCCTTCTCGTCCTGACCGATCCTCGACAAAGTTTATGGGATGAATAGTATAAGTTTTTGACAGATAATTCCATGACTAGTTAGGTTTTTTTGAAGCTAAAACATATATCTTTAAAATTAAGCAAACTAGTCAGTAGGTTATCTTGAAAAAAGTTACACTTGTCAAGCTTCGAAATTTCTCTAGTCATTTACTTTTTTCTAGTCACTAGTCAACATTTTTTTGACTAGCGTTGACTAGTCATCGATTTCTAATATTAGAGAATATATATATTTATTCGAAATCTCTATACACAAAATTTTCATATAGATTTGGCATCATTCCATTCCTTCATATGTTCATTTTTTTGCTCATCTTGATCTTCTACTATAGGGTCTAAGATAATTTCATCATCTTCTGTATTTTTGTGCACTACTGCATCATTTTCCACCCGGCTATCGGATTCGGGTGGCCTATCTTCGGGTATAAATCCCGGAGGCACTTCATTTTCTATTATTGCAGTAATTGTTGTTGTGGCTGGTTCTTCTTTCAATGGATGAAGGTGTTTTTCGGCTAAAAATGTTATTATTTTAAAAATGTAATTTTCATGAAAGACGGGCTTAACAAAAATATATATAAAGCATTAATCTAAAAAATTTTTTTTAACTCATTAAAAATATTTTTTATTGAAAATAAAGATTAATGAAAAACTGGTTGCGGTTAGGATTGATTCTCGAAGTCATTTTGGAGTACCCTTTCTTTATAAAAGGTTTTAAAAATTGCACACTTTTTCATCTATAAAAATTTTTGTAGCATTTTACGTACTATAGTTCGTTTCTGCCCAAAAGAAAAAATGCCCGCATGCGATGGTCAAGTGTTCCAAGGTCTGCCCGTCCGATCTAGCAAGTTAAGCAACGTTGGGCCCCATGTTCGATTCCATTGGGGCAAAATTTCTGATATTAGAAAAAATTATTTTCTCTTTTTTTCTTTAGATTAGCGAAATTTGCTATAATTTATATATATTCGGAAAATTCATGAAAAATGGAGCATTTTTTGTTTTTACAGTAAATTCTGAATCGTTATCCTTGTCGAGATAATCGCGTTTGAAGTTGGCGATTTTGAATTTGAATTTCCCGCCAAAATCCTGAAAAAATTGAAAATCAGGGTTTTGGTGGGAAATTTAAATTCAAAATCGCAACTCAAAAATCGCCAGCTTCAAACGCAATTATCTCGACAACTATAACAATTCAGAACATGCCGTAAAAACAAAAAATGCTCCATTTTTCATGATATTTCCGAATATATAATTTTTTCATATGGTTGTAACTGACTGGACTGGTCTTTTAAAAATTTTCTCCTAATCTATTGTTGAAAACAAAGTTTATATATATATGTCTTACTTGAATGATCTTCTGGGATGTCATGCAAAGTTTTTGAGGTCGAAGGCTGTGGTTGAGTTTTCAGAGGCGGTAGGCGAGCCGTAGGTGGAAGCCTTTGTGTTTCGAACACACTTAGATCCACTTCTGGCGTTTCAACATCATTATCCAAGGAGGCATTTCGAGGTAGAATCTAAACATTTTTTCAAAACAAGTATTTTGTCTAATAAAATTTTTGAACTCATCAAAAGTGAAATTTGTGAAAGCACTTAAAATTTATAATGTTTCATGCGCTTCAAGTAAAGTAATTCTTGATAGCCCACAAGGCAAATCATTTTTGAACAAAAACATTATCAACACATCCTTACTTTATTTTTAGATATTTTACTAGTTATCTGCCCATCTATAGACAACCTTTTAACTGGAACGGGCTTAGGGATTTCTTGTTCGTTTTTATGCAAATTTCCATTCATGAATGAAGTTTCGACGGTCTGGGGCTCTTCCACAATAACTCCATTGGGCTCATTCTCTACTTCGGCGCTTTCGCCTGCTCTAGCTTCCCTGAAAATTTTCATGTTTTTGAACATTTATAAGACATGCTAATTATATTGTGTATAACAAATTTTTGAACTCGAAAAAGTAAAAATTATTTAGGCTTATGCTTAGGCTTACGATGCCACGGCAGATCAAAGTTGGCAAAAAATGGGATAATTCTCCAAACCACTTTAAATCGTGTTCTTATTGCTCAGAATACGTTATTATGCAGGAATTTCAACAAAATTTAAGTGTGCTCCTCGATTTTCAGGATAACTGGATTTTAAACAAATTCAACATGCAAAAAACTCCCGCGGGAGTCGAACCTGGGTCACAAAAAGAATTGGCCAACTACGTTCTCAATTGAGCCATCAATGCAAGTATATTGACGAGATTGTAAAAACATAAAATGATAACAAAAATTCGAATTTGTAAACAACCAAAAAAGGCGAGAACTTCAAAAGCTTGTAACTTTTTATCCCATAAACCAATTTTTATGGTCGACCACTCAAAATGTTCCTCACGACTTCTAGGATACGCTACGTGCTCTATATGTATTTTAAGTTTCAAAAAAAAATTAAAATTTTCCTTTAAAAAGCGCTGAAAAATGCTATTTTTTAACATTTTCAATCCATTTTTAAAATTTTTTACTGAAAAACTAAAAATAGAGTGCTTAGCGTTGTTCTAGAAGTTATAAGGAGCATTTTGAGTAGTTAATCATAAAAATTGGTTTATGCTATCAAAAGTTATTAAGCTCAGAAGGCTGGCCCAGAAGCCAAAATTTATTATAGTACAGCAAGTAGTGAAGTAAAGTGCAACCAAGTTTTTTTTCTTGCAGAATGGTAGGAATCATCTGTAGAACGCGCTAGAATCAAAAAGTAGTGAATTTGATTTGATGCAGTTTAGGTCAAGTAATGGTCATTTTAGTAAACGGTTCTTCTGAAAAAAAAACCGAAAGTCTGTATTTTCGAAGCACACAATTTTTTTCGCGAATTCGTGCATAATTGTGCATTCTGAGCAATAAGAATACGAATTAGAGTGGTTTGGAAAATTATCCAATTTTTGCCAACTTTGGTCTGCCGTGCCCTCCCTTTTGAGATTTTTTTATCAAGAGCTGCCTCCCCCTCGCAAAATCCTGCTTACGCCTCTGATGAATGAATAATAAAAATGTGAAAAAATTCTGATATAGCACCTGATATATAATTTTATTCAATCATTATGAAATTATTAAAAAGCATTAAACAACACAAAAAAGTAAAAGTATACTCAATTTGACATATCTTCTACGTCATCATGCATAAGTGGTACTCCAGAAAGAGTGTCGATAGAAATCTGTGGTACAGATGTTGGAGGTGAATAGTTTCCAGGACATGGATTTAGGGGATCATCTAAATTAAGTTAGCTAAAAAATTGTCCTCACCCTGATTCATGAAAAAATGGGTTTTTGAAGCGAAAATGATCATTTTTCACATTTTATTTGAAATCACTTATTTTGAAAAGTCATAAAAATCGCATTTTTGTGACTTTTCGCTTTAATACACAGGCCTTCCCTGTATCAAGGAAGTTTTTTTTGCTTTGAAAATGTCAAATTCGAATACCCCGCATGTTTTCACCCTTAGAGGGGTCATTTCCAAAAAAATTTTTGAAAATTTCTTTACATGGATGGCCCCCCCCTTATTGTGTAGTAGCTCCGTAACTTTTTTGCACCACCTTCTATAAAAAAGACCATAAAAATTATACCTTGTGACGAAAACCCATATGGTGGAGGAACAAGTCCTTTTTGCTCATAATGTCTCAAAAAATTGCATAGATGTTTGAGGCGGCGTTCTTTGCTTCGGCGATTTTGAAACCATACCTAAGATTTTCCTCTTGTTTAAACTTTGGAATTAAAAAAAATTTTTTTGAAAAATTGGGTGACCTACTTGGATGACCCTCATACTCAAACCAGTTTCTAGTGCTAGCTTTGCTCGGGCATGCTTCGAAGGTTTAGGTGTGGCGGAGAAGATTCGATTTAGGACGTCGAGCTAAAATTTTGTTGTACAAAATCGATGCAAAAATCGATTTTTCTGCAAAAAATTCAAAAAAGTTTGTATATTACAACGAAGAGCTTGTAACAAATTCAAACGCAATTATTTCGAAAACTACGATGATTCAGAAGATGACGTAAAAACAAAAAATGCTTCATTTTTCATGATCTTTCCGAATATATCATTTTTTCTTATGGTTGTAAATTACTGGACTGGTCCTTTATATCCAATTCTGTCACCAAACTAAAAAAATCGAAAAAAAATTCTTTCAATGATTTTGTTTTCTAAAAAAATTCCGTGATTAGAGCGTTCGATTGAGCTATCGTGCGACAGAATTGGATTTAAACTCAATTTTTGGTAACTTTTTGAAATGTGGGAGCAATCAAAAAAACAAGCTGTATAATGATTTTTAGAACTCTATTGCTTGGCTATGAAAGAGCCAATTGACGAAATTGATTCGCTGCGCGAATTACCCATAAAAATCAAGGCGCGCGATAAATATCGATAACACATGTTTTCATTTTCAATAGTGATCTAGCCAGAAAGCTTTGCCTTGTGTTGCTATAAATTTGTTCATTGCACATATACATAACTGTTTCCGAATGAAATAAGCGTGTGTTTACTTTTTCTTTGCCAAAAAAATTTTTTTCATCAAATTGGATAGAAAATTCGTTGTCTGGAACTAGTATCGATTAGGTGTCTTACTGAACGTGAAATTTTTCGAAAAAAATGTTTCATCATTTTGAATCTACTCTTCTAGGAATAATTTTATGCGGGGAATCCGAATTTCACATTTCTGAGACCTGAAAATCTTTCCCCAAAGTGATCTCTTATCCTAACTGCCCTTAGGGTTACATTTTTGACAAGAATCACATGCCATACATCATATAAATAGCTTTTTTTGATTCGGGAAAAGATTTTCAGATCTCGGAAATGTGAAATTTGGATTCCCCGCATAAAATTAACCCTAGAGGGGTCAATTTCAGATGATGAAAGAAAATTTTTTCGGAAATTTTCACGTTCAGTGGGATACCTAATCAATATTAGTTTTCATTGTCTTGATTTTTACCAGCAGGGCAGAGGAATAGCAGGCAGGGCAGCTTTTTTTATTGATCCTATAAGCATTAAAAAAGTTTTTTAGTAATCCTAATCAATTTAATAAATTTTTCAAAAAATGCAATGCCTTGGCGATGAAGATAATGGTGGTCCACGTAAGAATTTTTAACAAAAAAATTTTTCATAAAAAAATTAAAATTTAGTTATTATTCGCTGTCCAGATTGTGGAGCAACGTTGGCGGAGGGATGTTGGTTGAACTGTCCAAGACGCGGAGAACAGCTTGATTAAGACAACCACTAAGAAATATGTGCAATTTTTTATCGCGAATTAATTAAAAATTATTACATGGTGAATAAAAAAGTGCATTTTTGGGGCCCGAAAAAATTTTTGGGGGCAAGAAAATCTTTTACTAAAAATGGCCCATATAGGAGTAATTTTATGCGGGAAATCGATTGCGCGCATTCCCGAAGCATGAAAACGCTTCCTTGACCCTAATTCAGGGAATGGATTCGGTGTATTGACGCGAAAATCAAAAAAATTTCTATTTTCGCCTTGAAAGCATCCATCTGGCGATAATTTTATGCGAATCGATTGCTCCATTTCCTAAGCATGAAAAAATTATCTTGACTCTGATTCAGGGAATGGAGTTGGTATATTGACGCAAAAAAAGAAAATTTTTATATTTTTGCGCCAATACAACAACACCATTCCCTGAATCAGAGTCAAGATAATTTTTTCATGCTTAGGAAATGGAGCAATCGATTCGCATAAAATTATCGCCAGATGGGTGCTTTTCGGACAAAAAAAGAAAATTTTCGTCAATACACCAACTCCATTTCCTGAATCAGTATCAAGGAATGCTTCGGATATGCGCGCAATCGATTCCCCGCACAAAATTACACCTATATGGATCATTTTTAGTTTAATAATTTTCCAGACCCAACAAATTTTTCGGACCCAAAATCACAAAAATGTACTTTTTTAAACTCACTTTGTAAATGCCTCTTATTCATTTTTTTCTGATCTTTTTTATAAAATAATTGTAAAAAGTACAAATTTACAAATATCAGAAGAAAGAAGGCTATGCCTAAGCCTAAAGCTTAGACCTAAGGCATAATGGTAAGAAGTCTAAGGCCTAATGCATAATGGTAAGAACCCATGCCTAAGGCCTAGACCTAAGGCCTAAGACTAAGGCTTAAGCCTAGACCGTAGGCCTAAGACCTTAAGCCTAAGGCCTGAGACCTAAGGTCTGAAACCTAAGGTCAAGCCTGAGGCCTAAGCCCATTATATATTTTGACCATTATGCATTTTGATGTGCATCCGAATAGGCACCTATGGGGGTAACACCTATGGTGGCATTTTCACTAAAGGCCATTTTTTCTTACTTTCCCCCTAGTGAGCTATGTTGCCCTCGATTTTTCGGTCTTATAGTGTGAAACAGACTATATATGGCATCAAAAAGTACCAAAAATTGGTCACCCACTTGATTTTGCTTAATCGTCGTTCTCGGACCCCTTCTTTTCAAAAATTTTCCATCCTCTGAGTAAAGTTCTCCCATAGCGTACATTTCATATGGATAATCAGGAATTCCACTCAAAAGACTAGCCTTCGTAGACTTTGAAATTTCCGACGGTGATTCTAATGTCTCTGTCGAAGAAGAAGTTGGCACTTCGGATGTCCAATATTCTGAAAACATAATAAAATATGGTCTACAGGGTGTCCCAAACATGGGCAATTTTGTTACGATTTTTCAAAATTTTCCAATTTTTAATTCTCGCCAAAATAGCTCTTTTCTATGCGAGAAATCGATTGAGCGTATCTCCTGACCTTGAAAATGTTTCCCTGACCTTGAATTAGCCTATTTTCGCTTCAATACGCATACCTTTTTCCTGAATCAGGGTCATGGAAGTGTTTTTAAGGTTCGGAAATGCGTGCAATCGATTCTTCGCATGAAAAACCCTATCGGTTATTTTGGCGAAAATTAAAAAATTTTGAAAAAATAGCGCAAGAATTTCAAAATTGCTATTTTTTGGGAGACTCTGTACATTCTATTTTATGAGAACGATCGAATAAAGTTGGCACTATAACTTTTGTCACGGATTAGGTTTGTCACGCGAAATTTTTATCTCGGAATCATTGAAGTTTTGAATTTTATTTTCAATTCAAAAGATTAGATCATGAAAAAGCTCGTAAAAAAAATTTCGAGTCAAAATCTTTTTCCTATAAAAATTTATGTCGTTTTCAATTTTACAAAAACGTGACAAAAGTTACGTGACAAAAGTATGCGTGACAAAATCCGTGACAAAAGTTATAGTGCCATAAAGTTCGAGCTTCATAGCGCAGTTGATAGAGAAGCCGACCGTCCGATCTGGCAAGTTAAGAGGCGTTGGGTCCGCAGATTCAATCCTGCTAGGGTCTAGATTTTTGTATCTCAAAATTATTTTCAAAATTTTCCTTTTGAGCAAAGAGAATTGGACTGTAAAAAACGATAAAAAAATGCGTAATTCATGGTATTGCATTGCTGCTATCTCATAATGTAAAAAAACGCTCTATTAATCGTCGTATCAAGATTTTTCTTCAACGAATGCTTTTTTTGACAGAAGAAATGAAGGAAACGAGTCATGCTGTTCGACTCAGCTCGCTGAGACGAGTAGAAAGAATACCATAACATGGGGTTTTCTATCCCGAGCCCATGATCGAGTGGCTAAAGTAACAGATTTACAGTTTTATTGCTTCGTTTCGAATCTCGCTTCGAATTTAAAGTTGTCAAAATTCTATAAAAATTTTTGCATATCTTGGCCTCTAAGACACTTTTCAATCATTTTTGGGTCAGTGAATACTTGCTATGGTTGTATAGTAAAGTTGGGTTTTATAAAACTTAATCTCTATGACTAATTGCTCCAGACAATATTTACTGACCCAACAATGATTGCAAAGTGTCTTAGAGGCCAAGATAGAGATATGCAAAAATTTTCATGGAATTTTGGCAACTTTAAATTCGAACTGGGGTTCGAACCCGAGACCTAAAAACTACAAATCTGTCACTTTAGCCACTCGGCCATGGGATTGAAAACTCCATGTTATGGTATTCGTTCTACTCTTTTGTGCGAGCTGAGTCGAATAGCATGACTCATTTTTAAAATTTCGAATTTCCTCCAATTTAGCACCAAAAAACCGCTGTGCTTCGCTATTGAGCGCCAATTTTTTCGACCGTTCTCGCTCAAAACAGACTATAAATCTGTAATTTTTTTACCATAGTTATAGAAAAAATTTGAGCCATGAGCAGCACAAGAAACAGCTTTTGTATCTGGGTCGATGACAATTTCATCGCCTGGAGTTATTTGTTTACAGCATTGATAACACCGATGGCAGTTGACATGGTAGATGACGTCTGGCTTAAAAAAATTTTCTTAAAAATTCCCGTTTCTAAAAATGAAAAATTGAGTTTTTACATTTTGTGACTGGGGGATCTTTTAACAATATTTTGAATTGGACAAAAAATTTATCACTCTGGTGAGATCGAACTCTCGATAATTTGGCGCAAAGACATTTGCCACTGCACCATGGATAATGAAACTAATCAACCCGTCAGAAATGCCATATAATTTTTGAGTTTTCATAATTTTGTGAGATTTCTTACTTTTAATTTAAAAACCATTTCATTAGGAGCGATGCCAAATCGGCAACCGGAACATTGATATGGACTAAATTCTCTAAAAAATGAAATTTTTTGTCTGCGAAATAATTTTTTTTGGAATAAATTATTACTTGAAATAATGAATTCTACAATATAAATGACCATGCTTTTCATAACATTTTTCTTCCAAGGTCATCCCACAAATTGTGCAAACGGCACAATTTTCATGAATGGAGATGTTGCCTACCTAAAATTGAGGGATTATTTTCAAAAAAGTAAAATAATAAAAAAAAATCGGGACCTCGCCATCTTTAAATGGGAGCCGTCACCCTTGACTACACGGGGGTAAGGTATAGGCTTAGGGGTCATCCAGACATTACGTAATCATGTTGGGAGGGGGGGGGGGGGGGGGGGGGTTCGGCCCTCCTTATAAAAATTGATTAATTTAATGCATTTTTGATGATTACGTTGGAGAGGGAAGGGGGAGGGTAAACCATCAAAAAGTTGATTATGTAATATCTGGATGACCCCTTAGGTTTAATCTTAGGCATAGACTTAGGCTAAAGCTTAGGCCTAGACCCAGATCTGGGTTTAACTTAAGCTTAGGATTAGTCTTAGGCTTAAGTTTAAGCTTAGGCTTAGATTTAGGCTTAGGCTTAAGCTTAGGCTTAGGAAATAGAGACATCTTTAGGAATAAAAACATTTTTACCTTCAAAATATATTTATCATAAATTTTCTGTTGACAATAATTACAACTGTTTAAATCAAGTTGAGAAAATATTGGCTCTTCATACGCACTTTCATTAGGAATTTGAGCTCTTTTAAAACCCAAGTCTCTATCAATCGCTTCAATCACCTGTCCTAGAGCTTCCAACGGCTTAATTTCAACACAATACTCATCCCCCATAATTCTTTAAATTTCAAAAAATGACACCAAAAAAATTCTAGATCATAATTTAATGCAAAAAATCGAGCTCAAAATTTAAGACAAGGCGTTCCACTTTCAGCTTCGAAACAAACTAAGTACACAAGTTGGTCACACTACTACCGTATGCATATAGCTTCCTATAAATCGACCCACTTTGGATCCATAAGGAAAGGTGCCACTCATCTGTCACCAAGAAGCTAAACACGCAATGCCATTTGTTGTTGAGGAGAATATGAGATTCAGCCAAAAATGTGAGGTCGAGCCAAAAATTTATCATGCAACAATGTGACAGTTTGACATGAATTTTTGATCAGCTTCGAATCGAGTCGAACGAATGGAAAAGTTGATTGAGGGAAATTGTGGAAAAATTTTTTAAGTAGCCTTGATAAATAAAGAGCCTGGGTCGAAATTTCAAAATTTATGATTTTCATCGGTTTTACAGGGTGCCCCCAAAAAGGAGGGCACTTTTGGAATTTTTTCAAAATTTTAATTTTCACCAATAATAACTCTATAGGGGGTTTTTATATGTGAGAAATCGATTTTGCGCATTGTCGGATCTTGAAAACGCTTCCCTGATCATGTTCGGTGAAGAAATGCAGAGCTGTCAGAAAACTTGCCTTTGGTGCAAGTTTTACTTGTCGAAAATTGCATTTTTGCATCATAGGCAAGTAAAACTTGCACACGTTAATTTCGTCGTATTTATCTCGAAAAACGATTTAAAAATATTTTTAAATCGTTTTTAGCGTTACGACGAAATTAGCGTGTACAAGTACAACTTGCATGTGCGAGTAAAACTTGCACATGCAAGTTTTACTTGCCTATGATGCAAAAAGATGCAAAAATGCAACTTCCGGCAAGTATTACTTGCCCCCCAATTTTAGCTAAAAACATGTTATTTCAACTATTTTAGTCGTTCTACACTAGTGATGTTCAATGTCACAAGCACAAAATCGGTACAATGATACAACACAAAGCCTTTTATAACCCTTTGTGACTTTTTGAAGTTACAAGCGTTGTTACGTCACAACACTTGTACTATTCCAATAGAACAAGCCTTATAACGTCATAAGCTTGTTCTTGTAACTTTTGTGATGTACAAGGCTTGTACCATAGGGTACAAGGCTTGTACCCTATGATACAAGCTTTGTACCCTATGATACAAGCCTTGTATCAATGATACAAGCGTTGTACCCTATGATACAAGCCTTATACCTAGTGTTGTGCAGTTGTAAATTTAAAAAATAATGAATTTTTGGGTAAAAAATATTCTAAAATACAATTTTTAGTCAAAAATAAGTATTTTTGATTAAAATTTTTAGATTTTTGACAAATTTTTGGTCAACAAATAATTATTTTTTATGAATTTTTCCTCAAAAATCGAAGAAAATGCTTTTTTTCGACTTTGAAAAAAAGCAAAAATGTCTGAAAAAAGCAAATTGCTGCGAAAAAAGCGAACGTGACAACCCTGCTCATTACTCTTCTTTTCTATAATCCTCAAAATTATCACTTGATACGTCTTAGTATTTTTCTTACTTAACGAAGGATCCGACCTTTACCTTTATTTCTTACTTATCGAAGGATTAGACTTTTACCTTTCTTTGATAAGCCACAAAAACCACAAAACAATAGCTAAAATAGGGTTCCTATATTCTAGTTTCTCATTGTTTTCACCTACACTTGCATAGCAGTGTTGTAGCAGTACAGACGTGGGAGATTATTTTTTCAATTTCAAAAATGGGGCAAAAAATTTTGGCCAGCTTTATATTAATATTTTTGGCTATAAGTTGTATCAATTCAAGTCCGATAAGTAAACGGACAAGAAAATCTACAAAGCCGACAAAACCTGTAGATATGGCAGCGGTAAGGATTAGTTTGAAGCACACTTGTACAATCCCCCACCCCACTGACGTAGGCAGGGGAGGGGTTAGGATCCTCCTAGTGGGGTATAATTAAAAAAATCCCTACCAATAAGGGTCTCCCATATGTTTTTTGGAAAAAATGAGCCTTTTTTGGGAAAGTGCCTCCCCCCCCCTAGTTGATTATTCTGTCTACGCCACTGCCCTCAATGTTGTACCAGTCTAATAGATAACGGCAAAAGTGGAGTGAGCATCACTAGATGGCAGTGGCCGAGTTGCTAGAGACGCTGGCAACAGTGTCAAAGGTCCTCGGTTCGATCCCGGGTGAAGTCACAAAGATTTTGCCGGAGTGTCGGAGACTGGTAATCACTGTTGGCCTACGTCTGGGCGACACTTTCCACTGGAGCAGGCAGCATACGGGAACGTCCTTACACCGAAAAATTTATTCATTTTTCTGATTTGATGGAGATCCAAGGACGCTGGGAATCCCCTCCACTCTTGAATGCCTGAACACCAACCCCCATTTTTCGGCCGAAGGTCGAAAAATAGCTCAAAAATGACCTTTTTATCCAAAAATTGCATTCTTGGTTTAAAAAGACTAAGAATTGAATAGCATTTTTTTGACGATTTTTGGTGAAAAAATGAATTTTTTTATTGAAAACATGGAACTTTTTGTGCTAAAAAATCGCATTTTGTTCAAAATTGACTCCTCTCCCGCTAATTTTGGTCTGACCCCTACACTTGCTAATTTTTTGTTAAATGGACCCCTCTTCATTTACCTATGCCCATAGGTGGATAGGAGGAGAACCAGGACCGCCACTGGTTCCAGGGTACCCTCCAACTTTATGAGGTGTTCCTTTAATTTAAAAAATTTTGACCTTGGCGGGATCGAACACTCGAATATATAAGACTATTGCCACTTCGCCACGGATGATGATTTTCTTCTTTTCGTAGGAAATCCCTATATTTTTCTTTCTTTTAGATCCTTAAGCAACTTTCGTCTTTGACATCTTCAAAAGGTCAACAAGCCGACGCCTTTTGTGACACTTGCACCAATTTCGTCACCGGTTTACGCAATTTAATTTCCCAAAATACCACCGAAGATAAAATTGACACATTTGTAACGTAGGTGGCAAAAAAATTTTTGTATGTCACATTTGAAATTTTAGCAACTTTTGCATGGATTTGAAAATCATCCAAAATTACACGTGTCACGAAATTGTTGTGGAATATGGTGTAAGTTCATAGTATAGCAAAAAAAAATTTGGAGCTAGTTCACTGTGGGCATCAATAATTTCAAGACTAAGCTTAAGCCTAAGCCTAAGCTTAAGCCTAAGCTTAAGCCTAACTTTTCGATCTCTGTAAAATTTCAAAAATTGAAAAAATTTTTAGAGCGAACTATATTTTGTGATAGAAAGAGCTATTACTACACCAAGTGAACTTTGTGGGTTGTTTGATGCAAGCTGTGGCAATCCAGTTAATTTGTATAATGAGCCATGGAGTATTTCTCTTCCGCCAAAAACTGTCAATACGACTTCGCCTTGGCCAGCGCCACAAAATGTATAATTTGTGAAAAAATTTAATGGAGCACTATACAGGGTGACCCTAAAGTTCGTGTACACCCTAATTAATTTCATGAGAATTTTCTTCATGACAGAAAATTTCTCGCAAAAAGTGATGTTCTACAAAATTGTTTCTAAAATTACGACGAACAACTTGGTAGAACATCTTTTTTTGTGAAAAGTTTACTGTCATGAAGAAAATTCTCATGAAATTAATTAGGGTGTACACGAACTTTAGGGACACTCTGTATAGTCCGTTTCATCTGGAGTAGAAAAAAAGTTGGGGCATCATTGTGCAGTGGATAAGGAAGCCGTCTGTCTGTTCGATTTGGTAAGTTAAGCAACATTGGGCCCGTTGGCTCGATCCCCCGATGGATAAAATTTTTGATTTAAAAAATTGCAAAAAATGGAGCTTGTTTTTTGCATTTTTTATCGAAAGTTTTGACCATAGCGGGATGAACATGCGGGCCCAACGTTGCTTAACTTACCAGATCGAACGGACGGCTTCCTTATCCACTGCATTATGGTGTCCCAAATTTTTTTCACTCCAGCTGAAACGGACTATACACCACTTTTTCTTCAAAGGGTGGGGTATTTTCAATCAATTTTTTATGAGTAGTCAAAATTTTAGCCTCCCAGTACACTTAAAGTGCTCCACCTCTCCGACATCCACATCGATCGTTGGTATGTCGAAGGTAGCGAAGCCGATTGCAATTCTGACGTTTTGCTAAAAGAATATGCTTTGTGTTGCCGGGACTATACCAATGATGGTGATACTACGATGAGAAAGAGTAAAGGTAAAGAATGTAAACCACGTAAATTTAAAAAAATCGAATTTTAGATTCCGTCAAGACTCCAGCTGGTCATTGGGGTGCTCCATATACTTGTGATATCCCATATAGGACTTTTGAACATGCTATGAAGCATATTTCACAAACTCATACAGATGTAAGAATTTTGACTTTTAATTCTTATTACACATCGAATCCCCCCTCTAAGGCCTCGTTTTTTTTCTTGGGGAAGGGAGAAGCAAACTCATCGGATACCTGGTGGCCGACTCCCCCCTCAAGAAAAATATATCTGCTGAGGAGGGATTTGATCATACATAGGCAAGCAGGGGGTACTGGGCCCCAAAATACGAATTGGTCCCAAAGGTTACTGTCGACCAAAAAAAAACGTCGACAGGCGAAAAAGTCGAAATACGAGTTCGTATATATGTTTTGGACGTATTCGCCGTCAAAATACGAATTGGTCCATTAATTTTTCCCCCGATACGACGAATTAG
>OZJO01000072.1:0-13446 GCA_900406225.1 Acrobeloides nanus
AAATTTAAAAAATTGATGCAAAAATCGATTAAAAATTCAAAAAAGTTTGTGTATTACAACGAAGAGCTTGTACATAAATTCAAATTTCAAACGCAATTATCTCGAAAACTACAACGATTCAGAACATGCCGTAAAAACAAAAAATGCTCCATTTTTCATGATCTTTTCGAATATATCATTTTTCGTTGTCGGACAGTTGGCCGACTCGGTCAGTTGGTCGACCGGACACTTGGCTGATCGGACAGTTGACCGACTCGAACAGTTGTCGACCGGACAAGTGCTTTAGGCTTAGGCCTTAGGCTTTAGGCTTTAGTCTTTAGGCTTAGGCCTTAGGCTTATGCTTAGGCTTAGGCTTAGGCTTTAGGCTTAGGCCTTAGGCCCGAGTCGACCAACTGTCCGGCATTCATCATTTTTCATATATTTGTAAATTACTGGACTGATCCTTTAAGACTTATGCCTTAGGCCTTATGCCCCGACATGTTGACCCGATCTTGATCGGGTCAAAATGTCCTAAGACATTTTGTTCGGTTCAAAATGTTCTAGGAAAATCTGATCTTCCGACCTCAAAATGGGATCAAAATGTTCTGTAACAAATATACAAATTATGGCAACTTTTTTCTGTCCGAACTCTGGTCCTTTAATAATATTTTTACAGAAATTGTATATGTTGGGATTGTCAACTTTTTACATTATAAAATGGTTATGTCAGCTTTGGACTACGGGAAACATGTTTTATGTGAAAAACCACTTGGTTTGAATGTGAGACAGGTTAAAGGTATAAACTAGTGATGGATCGAAATCGTGACTAGAAATCGAATGAAATCGATTCTAAAAATTGTTTCTTTAACTTTTTATGAAGAATGTCAAAAATAAAAATAACACAGAAATTGCGTTCTACATCTTTTATTTTGACCACTTTTTATGAAAATAGATAGAAAAAAATTGGGGTCAACGTGAAAAAATTTTCAAAAATTTTTTCTAGAAATGACCCCTCAAGGGGTAAAAACATGCTGGGAATCCGAATTTGACATTTTTGAAGTGAAAAAACGCTTCCCTGATTCAGAGAAGGCCTCTGTATGAAGCGAAAATAGCAAAAAGCGTATTTTTGCAACTTTTCGCTTAAATACACAGGCTTTCCCTAGATCAGGGAAGCGTCTTTTCGCTTCGAAAATGTTAAATTCGGATTTCCCGCATGTTTTTACCCCTAGAGAGTCATTCCTAGAAAAAAAATTTTCGAAAATTTTTTCACGTGGCTGGCCCCTCTAGTAGCTTCAAAAATTCCAGGTCACAAAAAATCATAAAAATCCACTTTTTTGTATTACGAACCATTTGTAGAAATGATTGAAAAGGCCAAAGAAAAGAAGCGGTTTTTAATGGAGGCTTGCTTTTCAAGACTCGTCCCAAATTGGACTGAAATTAGAAAAGTTGTAGACCAGAAAATATTAGGTGAAGTTACAACGGTGCATGTAAATTTCGGAGCCACTGATTACGTAAGCTACATCACAGCACGATAAAGTGCGACCACAAATGGGGTCCTCGGCGATCGAAAATGAAATAAAAGTTACGCTGAAGAATGTTGTTCTTGCCATAACAAAGTGGTAGCCCCCATCTCTTAGTCCCAAAGATACATGTACAAGTGGGGGGGGGGGGGGGGGGGGGGAGGGGTAAATTACCCCCCCCCCTATCAATCATCCATCGGTCCCAATTTTGCATTATGGCCAAAAATAAAAAATTCCGAAAAAATGACAAGGGGACCAAGATGTTTTAAAATTTTCAAAAATGACAAATTTTTCAAAAAAAAAGTCTTGGAATTTTCAAAAAATTAATTATCTAGCGTTTTTCAGTCATTCATCCATCTATCCTACCCCTTCGGTCATTCATCCATCATCCGCCTGGAGTCGTTTACCTCCCTCCACCTACTGTACATGTATGACCCCAGGACCGCCACTGGTGCTCATTCTTTACTCTCATCTCTCCTCCACCCCTCCCCAAATGAATTTTTTGAGGTTCTCCCTCTCTAGTCATGCTTTCTTGGTTATACCTTATATTTTTTTAGATCAATTTCCCAAATCGCTTTCGATTAGGAAATGGTTGCACCGTATTAGACACAGGGGCTATTCCTCTATTAGACTTTGGTATATATACAATAATATTAGCTCTATGGGTATTCCATGATGAGAAACCAGAAAAAATTACTGCAATCGGCGGTAAAAGTGAAATAGGTAGAACACTATATTCATACACGGGCAAGGGGAGGGAGGAGCTCAAGATGCGAAGGTTTTCTTGCCAAAAAAGATCGCCAGTTGTCTCTTTAGTATGATGTCTATATCATTTTTTAGTTGAGGGTAGATTTGTTGTTGTCTCAGGGTGAGATGTTGGTGCAACATTTGAAATCTATTCGTGCTATGGTAATAGGAGTCTTGCAGCTAGTCAGCAATTCTTGTTAGGTCGGCGATGAGGAGGTGCCCATAATTTTTGTTCTGATGTGAGCAGGTTAGAGGAGCGGCTCCCTTTTGCTCACCTATGATTATATTTGTTTTTATGAGATCCCATTTTCAGGCGCCGACACTTGGGGCAATATCACTCTCGAATTTTCTAACGACCGCAAAGCATTTTTATGCTATTCCCATGTTGATATTTTTCCAAATACAGCGTTTATAAGTTGTTCGAAGGGACACATGGTGATACCAGAATCTTTTTATAATCCAGAAAAGTTGCAAGTTATTTATGGAACTCCAAAAGTTGATGCCAAAAAAGAACTTATTGAGCATTTGTATAAAGATGATCCAACGCAATACAATTTTGGTTTAAGCTGTGCTGGTTTAAGATATGAAGCTGATCACGTTTATGATTGTATCAAAACTGGTAAATTTTTTGTTTAAAAATCGTGGATGTGTTAATACTCTTCCTCATAAAATTGTTAAAAAAACGTTGTACCCGACTCTCCTGGTCCAAACTCTAGGAAAAACCATTGAGCCTGACTCATCTGATTCAAACTATGAAAAAACCTTCTGCCCCCAATTCTGGAAAAAATGTTGAAAAAAAGCATCCAGGGTGCTCTTGGGTGCTAGAACTGGGTGATTTTGGGTGCCAAGCATTAGAGCTCGCCGAGATTTTTGACCGGCTCGGCTCAACAGCTCGGTTAAAAGTAGCGGCTCGTCTCACGGTGCAGCTCGGCTTGGAGAACTCTACCAAGCACCCAGTGGGTGCTTTTGGGTACTAGGTGCTAGCATCTAATCTTTCGAGCCCTGGTTGAACCCAACTCTCTTATTCAAAACTTCGGAAAACCATCCTACATCAAACTCTTGGTAAAACCTCTGAGCCTGAAACCCCTGACCCAAGAGCTCTTGAAAAACCTCCAGCCCCAAGCTCTAGGAAAAACGTTGAACCCAACTCTCATGGCCCAAATTCTCTTTTATCGATGTATTGTTATTAAAAATTCTTCAAAATGACAAAATAACATTCTAGGTATGCTTGAAAGCGACAATATTACCCATGAATTTTCTTTGACGATGGCAGAAATTTTGCAAGAAATTAGGAAGCAACTGGATGTGGTCTTACCACATGATACATAAAACAAAAAATTTTAGCACTTGATTTATTTTTCAAAGGGGGCATCCAGATATTACGTAATCAAGTAGGGGGGGGAGGGGGTAGCCAAATGATTACGATTGATTACGGGGGAAGGGGAGGAGGGTCAGGTCAATGATTATGTAATCACAATGTATAAATTTTTTGTTTCAATTTTTTCAATTATTTCGAACTTTTTCAATTTTTTTGAACTTTTTCAATCTTTTCTAATTTTTTCATTTTTTTCGAAATGACGTGCGTTATGACACGTATCATGACGCTGCGTCATGACACGCATCATGACGTTTGTTATGACACGCATCATGACGCGCGTCACAAATGGTGCAGTTGTGGTAGGGCGATTTTATGTTGTTTAAGAACTATGAAACAATTTTATTCACTATCTATATCGACTCAACGTGAATCCTTAGCTTAGCAACCGAACAGCCGACTCTCAGGGCTAGCCGGAGCTAGCGAAAGGTGTTTTTTTGGGTGAGTTTCGTTCGAAAAAATCAAAAAATTTTTTTTTGGCCCGATACGGACAGGATTCACACGCCTCCTTTATGGTTTTCAGTTTATATACATATTTACAGTACATTTAAAAAAATCAATTATATTTCTTCAAATGTTCGTCGCCGTCTAATTTGTAATCACAATGAACAAAACACCGCTCAACATAAGGCAAACGCTCAATCTTTATTTGTAGGCTTTCTGAAATATCATGTGAATCGTGAAGAGACAGGTCACCATTCATTAGCTACAAGAAGACTTTGTTATATTAGCTCTTACATTTTGGGAATTCTTTTATGACACCCCTAACTCAACAAATTTTAGACCAACTTCATAAAAATTCATTCCTGGGGGGAGGTGGTTTCTATGCGACTAGCATAATGCGAGGAATCGATTGTGCGCATTCCCGGAACCTGAAAACACTTCCTTAACCCTGATTCAGAGAAGGAAAAAATGTGTATTGAAGCGAAAAAAACCGAATTTTCAAAAAGTTCTTCAAATCGGCTGATTTTTTGTACTCGATGGTTTTTTGACACGGGGAACTCGAATATGAAGGAATTTTTTAGTTTTGAGAACTGAAAAGTACCTCTAAGAGAGGAGTTACTAATAACCACTTTTCCCTGAATCAAGATAAATGAAGCTTTTCAGGATTTGAATGCGCGCAATCGATTCCTCGCATAGAAAAACTCCCAGTCATGACTTCTTGTCCACTTATCCCTCTTATACGGCTTTTTTCGATTTTCACTTCAATACACCGATTCCTTCCCTGAATCAAGGTCAAAGAAGCGTTTTTAGGGTTCAGAAATGCGCGTAACCGATTCCTCTTATAGAAAACCCTATGGGTGACCTTTTCGACTATCTCGTTTTCATGGTTTTCAATTTTCGCTTCATAAAACAGAATCCTTCTCTGAATCATGGTAAGGAGCTTTTTCAGAATTCAGAAATCGCGTAATCGATTTCTCTGTGACCTTTTTGATCATCTACCCCGCTTGCACGGCTTTTTTCGATTTTTGCTTCATTACACAGAGTCCTTTCCTGAATCAGGGTAAAGAGCTTTTTCAGGATTTGTAAATCGTGTAATCGATTCCTTCCATAGAAAAACTCCAGGGATGCACTTTTCTTCCACCTATCCCTCTTGTACGATTTATCGGCAAAGATGAGTTTAAAAAAATCCTATCCATTTTTATCTTACCACATGAAGCTCCACCAAATATTTGCTACCAAAATGGTAAGCATAAACTGTGTCTAGCGCCATAATCTTTTCGTTATGAGAAATTGCAATTTTTGTAATACGTTGAATAAATTTTCGACTAGCAGTTTTTCCAATTAACAAAGGAACTTGTTCAAATGCTGTTCTTGTCCAATTAACAATAATAAACGCGCTAAAAAATTACACTCTTTAAAGGAGAAATGTGTGTGCCATTGAGTGCTAACTTTTTTATTCGTCCTAAAATTTTTTCTTCTTTTAACTAAATCTGCCTAAAATTTTGTCCTGATTCCAAAAAAGTATGTCCCAAATCTGGGAAAACTCATCTATGGGGTCTATGGGATCCCCCAGAAGGGGAAAAATATGTGAATTTCAAAAAGTTCTCCGAATCGGCTAATTTTATGTACTCGGGGTTGTTGGGTATGGGGGAATATGAATCTGACGGAATTTTGATCTCACTGAGCACCCCACTCAGAATGTAAAGTCCGAACGCCGCAGGAAATCATTTAAATCATTGACCTGCAACAAATCTACTAAGCCATCCTGCCTTTTGATTAAAGGGATCATTTATTATTATATATAGCATAGGCGTAGCCAGGATTTTGCGACATGGGGGGGGGGGCTGAACGTGTAAATTTTGTTAAAAAATGCGTTTTTTCCTTAAAAAATCGCGCTTTTCTATTAAAACACAATTTCTGAAAGAATCGACCATTTTCAATCACATGAGTGCACAATTTTCAAAAAGTTCTCAGAATTGATTTCTTGTATTAAAATCATAAATTATAGACCATTTCATGACTTTTTTGTGAAAAAAATCACTAGGTCTATGTATTGGGTTTGGCTGTACAGCAATTTTTTCTAGGACACACATGGACTTCAACAAGGTGTCATTAAAACGGCCATATCTCGGGTTCTATAAGTCCTATCAGAAAAAGTAGCCACATTTTGGATAGCTCAGATTCTGCGCCCCAGTTGCGTAGAAAACACCAAAAATTATTTCTTGATCAGAAAAAAAGTTATAGAGCAAATCGCCAAAAACATGGGGTATTTTTTAGCCTTTGAAAATAACTTTTTTGTCTCTATTTTTTTACAGGAAGGAGCTAGCTGCTCTCTCTCCTCAGCTTTTAGTATCTCTTTATTAGAGCTTCAAGACGCGATATCTCGAAAATTCGAACAGAGGTGGGATTATGCCAAAAAGTGTCGCCAAAAACTTGAAGCTAAAAATTGAAAATTCTTTAAATTAGCGAAATTTGCCATAATTTATATATATTCGGAAAATTCATGAAAAATGGAGCATTTTTTGTTTTTACAGTAAATTNCTGAATCGCTACCGTTGTTTAGATAATCGCGTTTGAAGTTGGGGACTTTTTACATTTTTTAAATTCCCGCAACTTTTTTAAATTCCCGCCAAAGACCCTGATTATCAATGTTTGGCGGGAATTTAAAAAAGTTGCGGGAATTTAAAAAATGTAAAAAGTCCCCAACTTCAAACGCGATTATCTCGACAACGGTAGCGATTCAGAATTTACTGTAAAAACAAAATATGATATATACCACAAATTTTATTTGAAAAAATTGCAAACGGTTTTTCGAAAAAAATTCGAGCTTTTGTAGATATTCTTCATTGTCCTTAATTTTTTAATCTTTCGTTCAAGTCTTGATATAAATTGATATGCTTGTTTAGCAAAATCTTGGGCTTCCATTTTTTAATAAATAAGAATAGATATTAAAATCGATAATTTGGAAACCGAGCGCCTACGGCGCTCCCTAGCTACAATCCCGAGCGTCACTCTCAAGCGGAGCTTCCGAGCAGCACCCAAGCGGATACATAAAGTAATACTAGGGTCAATAAATACTAATCCCAAATTAAAAATCGATTTTCTAATTTTTCCAGTGGAGTGACCCCCTTCCCCATGATTTGGGTGTCAAAAACTTTAGAATTGTTTCCTCTTTCTATTGGTATATCGTATAAAGGGTTAGGATCGCACCTTCAAAAGTAAGTCCGCACAGCGCACTCACATCACACGATTTATATAAGAAGATAGCAAAAGAATTAAAAGAAAAAAAATTAAATATTGGGTTGAACCATAATTTTCTGGCTTTTGCTATTTGCATGGAATTTTTACAAAAATGACTGTGGGAGTTTTTCTAGGCGAGGAATCAATTGCACACATTGCCGAAAATGCTTTCCTGACCCTGAATCAGAGATGATGATGGGTGTATTGAAGCGAAATTCATATTTTTTCCGAATTTTAGTATAAAATCACTTTCCGAGGCAATTTTATGCGAGGAATCGATTGCGCGCATTTTCGAGGCAATAAAAAATTTTCCTGACATCGATTTAAGCGATTTTAGTTATGAAACATTTAGAGAGTATACTCCTAGTAAGTGTAACTTCCAGTGGTCAAAATAAAAAATTCCCTCAAATTCGAGTTCCCCATATCGAAAAACCCCTATACAAGCACGTCATTCTAATTTCTGTTATCTTGTACTTTTACCATACTCTAAGAGGGTATTACAGACGATTTTTAAAGTCAGTTCATGCTTCAGCGAGCTCACATGTTGGTAATAATGAAGATCTTGTCGCAAAAAACAGATGAAAAAGAAAATTTACTTTAAATCAGTGGCGTAGAAAGACCCATTAGAAGATTCCACACAAAAACGTTGGATGTCTGAGATGAATCTTTTTACATTTTTATGGATGAATCACAGTAAACTCGATGCAAAGAAATATTTAATTTGATCAAAATTCAAATGCAATTCGAATACTAAGACGATTCAGGTAACGAGGCAAGATTAACATTCGAAAATTATAAAACGGCGAATTCTCGATTTGACAACAAGTTGGATTTATCTTTCTTTGTTGCATTTTTAAATTTGTCATCCTGTTTAAAAATTTAAATATTTCATCGAAATTTTCTATTTATGATTTTTTAATACAGGGTGGCACAAAAAGTGCACTTTTTGGGGTCCAGTAATTTATTTTTCTAAAAATGACCCCTATAGGGATTTTTATGCGGGGAATCGATTGCGCGCATTCTCGATCCCTGAAAACGCTTCCCTGACCATGATTCAGGGAAAAATTGTTTTTTGAAGTGTCTTTTTTCGTATTTGTTGCGAAAAAAGACACTTTTCGCTTCAAAACCCAATTTTTTCCTGAATCAGGGTCAGGGAAGCGTTTTCCGAGTTCGGGAGTGCACGCAATCGATTCTCCGCATAAAATTACTCCAATAAGGGTCATTTTTAGAAAAATAAATTTCCGGATCCCAAAAAGTGCACTTTTTTGCGCCACCCTGTAATAAAACTTTTGTGGGATTTATGATTTTTTCGAAACAAATTTTTCAAAACTTAACGCTCCAGATTTAACGCCTCCCCCCCTCGGGTAGGGGCGTTAAATATAGGTTTGACTGTAAAAAAATCTGCAATTCTGTGATGAAGATTGTTGTAAATCCATTAATTAAAACTAAAATTTTCCTATGTTAGGGCTTATTACATTCTATGCCAGAACTTTTTGCACACATGGACAGGACTTTTTGCATCCCATGTCGGGACTTTGTACATCCTACAACTTCTCCGCCCCCTGTATGATGTGCCTATGAAAAAAACCCTTAAAAATTGAATTTTTAAATTTTTTTAGGGATACCCCAATTTTTTGTTTTGTTTCCTGCACCCTTAGGCACCATTTATACTTCCGTCGCGTCGCAACGCGACAGTGCATTTTATGTCGTGCGACACAAAAATGCACTGTCGCGTTGCGACGCGACGGAAGTATAAATGGTGCCTTACACCCTACCTAACTTTTAAAAAAGACCGCATGTCAACCCGATTTACTTTTCCCGAGATCTCGTGGTAATGGACGGGCGTACGCACGGACATAGAAATTGGTTTTAGTATTTTTTTGAAAATTTATCGGTCAAAATTTGATCAAAATTCTCTCATTTTAATTTTCAATCACCATGCTTTAAGCTAAAAATGTTTAGAAAATTACAATTTTGTTGAAAAATGACAATTTTTTGACATTTTTGAAAAATCATAATAAGAGACTTTATTTTTTTCAATTTGATCAAATTTTGATATTAACCGATCTCTACTCATGAGTATACATTCGGCAGCGCCTCTTGAAAGTGATGCTTGGGAGTGACGCTCGGTGTCCAGTTTTTTGAGAAAAACGTGTAAAATTTAAATGTTGTTTAAACGTTTATAAGAAAAATTTAGCCGTGAAAAATAATGGATAGGAATAATAAAAAACGACGATCTTCAGTAAGCCGTTCATTAATTTAAAGCGAATTTTAATTTTTTTTATTTCAGATTTTGAAAGTTCCTTTTTCACAATGCACTGAGGGCTCCCAAAATGTCCCAGATAATGCACTAAATGATGCGACTCAAAATTTTGCTGGACCTTCGCACAACCAAACCGATGTATATCGCAGGCGTGTAAGCTTCAGTCATCGAGTTGTTCAGTAAGTTTAGAATTTTTTTGTGCAAAATTATGTTTTGCAGAAAGATTGATATTGATGAAGAGGGACGCGAGCATTGCAAGACACCTATGGAAGAGCTATGTAAGTTTTTTGGAGTTTTGTGCAAAAAGTTACAATTTTAGTGCAAACAACCGCTAGCTCTGATGGGCTTTTTAATAAACCGTAAGTTTTTTAAAAACCGTAAGGTTTATTAAAATGTTGAAATTCCTAAGCCCTTTCCCACATACTATTTTCATCTTTATTATGTTGAGACTAGGGTAGAATTTGGAGCAAATACTCCATGGGTCCCTTGGTTCGGTGGTACTGGGCTTGTCTCAGGCGTCCCTCAAGGCTGGTTCAAATCCCGCTTGAGGCCAAAAGATTTTGCCTAGTAATAACATCCTCTTCGGATGGCCAGAACTGTTTCGAGTTCTTTCAAACCCAGCTTATAGGGGGCACAAGGTCCGAAGTATCCGGTTCTCTAGGAAGCTCGGTATTACAATTACTCGACTTACTTTTCGATTAGACAATGATGTTCTAAAATGGGTAATTTTCGTCTGAAGCATTGATGAAATCAAACAACTGAGTCAATCGAAAAATTTTTTTTAGTCGTTTAGTCAATTTCTTTGAGAAATTGAAAGACGTTTTACTTTTGTCTTATTTTTATATATTTTAGATGAAATTTAAAATTAATTTTTTAGGGAAGGATCTATGCTTGCATCGACTTTTATCAGCAATGCACAGCCATCGTTTACAGCAGGTGTGGATTGATTTGCATATACTCTATATAAAATATACTTTTTTAGACAAGACAATTAATCTCTTTAAAAATCTTGAAATGGCAATGGATCAAACTCAAAACAAGACTGTTGATATCTTCAAGAATTTGGCTGACACATTTGATCAAACTCAATCCACTATGACTGCTCAACTTTTTCAGAATCTGGAAGCAACTAATAATGGGAATATTACTATGAATCAAAGTAAGTTATATTAAAGTTGACATATCTAATGTTATAAAGTTTATTATGTTTATAACTTTTTAATACATCCTTTTTAGATGCAACTAAAACCGAGCGTACAGCCAACCTCTTTGCTAAACTTCTCGTTAATAATGAACTAGATGATCAGCAAATGGAAGTAGCTGAAGATCAAACTCTATCTGAGGAATCGTTTATGGCGAGAGATTTCAACACTACTTTTATGGATAAGGCAAATGCAATTTCGATTCAGCGTTTATCCCAAGAATCGGACCGAACGCCTTTGTGTCGTCGAAGCACTTCGTTTTTCCGAAATGCTGAACCTATTTATGAATCTTCTATGTCTTTTTCGATATTCAATAAAACGGATGATTCAAACTCATTTATGGGAGATCAAGTTGAACCTGAATCCGCTGAAGAAATGACTGAAGTGTCTAATGGTAGAGAAGAAGCAGAAAAATCGACTTATAATGTAGAAGCAGAAAAATCGACCTATAATGTAGAAGCAGAAAAATCGACCTCATTGAGGAAAACACAGGAACCACCACCATTGGAGATAGTATCGGAATCAACTCCATTCAAGAATGAAGATGCTACTTATACTGTTGCCAAGGAGGTTAAAGAAGTCCCCGTTAAAGCTGTACAAAATCTTACGGAGGTACAATTTTTTACTTGTTTTTAAGCATTTTCAAATTTAGGAATTTACTATTATAATCGATTATGAAAGATTGACTCCATTGAATGAAGGCGCTGCTATGGGACAAACATTTGTTGTGGATAAATCTGTCGAACAGAAACAAGTTATATTCTCACAGGAAACCACACAGGTAGTTTAAATTTTTTGGGGGGTTTACCTGCGAAATATTTGTAGGGTGATGATTCTTCTCGATTAACGGAAAGCTTGTTGAATACACCACCGACTGAAAATACGAACGATTCTAAGTCTAGATGTGAAGAGGTAAGAAGGATTTTTGTATGGCAATAGTGGAAAATTTGTTTTAATTCGAAATTTTGTTTTACTCAAAAATTGATTTTGGACTTATTTTTGTATGTAAAATTAATATTTATTCAATTTGGAATACAAATTTTTATGCCAGTATACTTTTATAAATTTTTAAAATTCAAATTTTAGCAAGTCCGCAAATTCCGTGACAATATTAGGCGTTCTATTGATGAAATCCGCAATAGTCCTAAGATTTCTATGAGTCCTGAATCAAGGCCGATCTCTTCAACTGGTGTTCTTAATCAATCAACGCCCCAGGCATTATTGGAATTATCAGAGACCCACAACAATCTTACATTCAATAAAAGAAGTATTCTTGAGGAGATCGAAGAATCTGAATTTGATGATGAGCAATTTAAAGCGGAAGCAGAAGAACTGAAAAAGTCTATGGAAGTGAGTGAATTTTGTGCTTAAAGATCATTGTCTCATCAATTTTGAGATCAAAAAAATTTTGAAAAAAGAGTTAAAGGATCACCAAACTTTTGAACGGACCTCGAGAATTTATTTTTAAAAGAAAGAGGAATTTTTGCTGATTATTTTTTGTTTTTACAGTACCCCTTAAAAGTTTCACCATTTTTGATATTTGCGTTTGAAATTTAGTGGTTTAACTCATTTTCTTGAATTTTATAACCCCATTATTTAGCATTCAACTGGTCTCTTAGAATGTGTCCAGACGCCCGAAGCTCTGATAAGCCAACTTCACTTGACTCAAACTCTTAATGCTTCTGGATTTAATCGAAATACTGGATTACTTGCACCGATCCCAACCGGCCAAGGTAGTTCAGCTGGACTTCTTGCGCCGATCCTAACCGGACAAAGTGGACGATATTCTCGATCAGCCAACCGGAAAAGCATGCAACAACTAGGGACCACTATGGAAGTTTCCGAGAATATGGAAACAGAAACGCCTATACGGGATTTGAATATGTTTGATTCGAGATTTGATCCGAATGATTTTGATCTTAAAATGGATGAGACAAATAATCAGTCTACACAAGCACCGAATGCTGTGCAAGGTTGTGAAAGTTGATTTTGTGCTTAAAATATAAATAATTTATTATTCTTGTTAGCCTATTTTTTGTTTATAAATCTCATTTGGTCCAAAAATCGACCAGGAATATCAAATTTTTTTAATGATTTAAAAAATTAGCGATTCAATGTTTGGAGTAATTTATTTTTTAGCCTTAAAATAAAATCTACACTGCGTCACATAAATATACCAACATGTTAAAATTTCATTTGTTGTGTTTTCTACAATAGGCGACTCCGATTTTTTAAATAATCAATAAGGGCGTTAAAATAACACATTAAAGAATTTCGAAAAATGCATACAAGTTATTAAAGTCAAAATACTGACTTCTTGCTATCATGCTTTTGTATAAAATTATGAAAAAGGCACGTTCAAATATCGAAAAAAGTGCATGTTGAAAACACAAAAAACATGAAATTTAACAATTGGTATTTATGTATCGCAGTGTTTATCTAATGAGCTTAAAATTTATCTGATACTTTTTTTAAATGAACTTTCGTTTTTAGCAGCTCAAGACCTTGAAGAAAATATGTCTCTGATTGCTGATACTCGTCCAAATCCAATGGCTATGATGACATCTATTGGTGCTCCAACAGAGATAAATTTCACTTATCTCCAAGAACCGGAAGAGCTAGAATCGACTTCATCAACTTTTGGTCCTTCCTATCAAATGAACATGTCCAAGCCAG
>OZJO01000072.1:13546-27826 GCA_900406225.1 Acrobeloides nanus
AATAAAAAAATTACAGAAAATTTTTATGTTTTGAGCTCAAAACATAAAAAAAACTAGCTAAAAACGGCATTTTTGACGCATTTTGGCCAGAACGGGAGTCCAAACAACGTCTAAATATTTTTTTCCATGGTTTTTTACGCAATTTATGATAAAAAAATCATTTTTATGCATCGTTTTTATAAAATCTCGGAAAATCTCGATTTTACTTATACAAGTGTACCCCCCCCCCTTTAAAATATAAAGTTGAATAATTTATTATTCTTGTTAGATATAAATCTCAGAGTTGGTCCAAAAATTAACCAGGAATGTCACATTTTTTTAAACGATTTCAAAAATTAGCGATTCAATGTTTGGAGTAATTTATTTTTTACCCTTAAAATAGAATCTACACTGCGTCATATAAATATACCAACATGTTAAAATTCCATTTTTTGTGTTTTCGATAATAGGCGACTTCGAGTTTTTAAATAATCAATAAGGGCGTTAAAATAACACTTTAAAGAATTTCGAAAAATACAAGTTAAAATATTAAAGTCAAAATACTGACTTCTTGCTGTCGTGCTTTCCTGTATAAAATTATGGAAAAGTATATGTCGAAAACACAAAAAACATGAAATTTTAACATGTTGGTATATTTATGTATCGCAGTGTATATCTAATGAGCTTAAAATTGATACCCATTCTTTAAAAATGAACTTTCGTTTTTAGCAGCTCAAGACCTTGAAGAAAATATGTCTCTGATTGCCGATACTCGTCCAAATCCAATGGCTATGATGACATCAATTGGTGCTCCAACAGAGATAAATTTCACTTCTCTCCAAGAACCGGAAGAGCTAGAATCGACTTCATCAACTTTTGGTCCTTCCTATCAAATGAACATGTCCAAGCCAGCACTACCGTTTACATTGGGGGAAACTTTGCTAGAAGAACAGCTGAAATATGAGCCATCACAGTCCTCTGTGGAGCCAATTCAAGAAGAAAATCTGGAAGATGAAGTGCAGGTAGAAAATGAGTCAGAAACGGAAACTAGCATAAATGCGAGGCGAGAATTTACGGCACAGATTGAAAAGTTTGTCATTAAATTGATTTTTTGCATATGTGTATTTTAGGATTATGCCAGAGTTACGAGAACTTTTGAAGGATTTCGAAGAAATTGATTCTGAAGCTTATAAAAAGATTTTATTCTTGGGTTCAAATAAGGTCAGTTTGGGGACAATATAAAATTTTTATGCCTTATTTTTAGATTGATAAAGATGACCTTCAAGTAATGGAAGCATTTGAATCCTTGGCTTTTGCGCGAGTATTATATATAATGACCAAGTCATCGGCAAGTGCTTCTTTAAAGGCAAGTTTTTTAAAATCTCTTGAGAGTAATTTTTTGTTTAGGACCCTAAGAAATCTGTAAAAATTGCTCTTTATTCAATTTTGCAAGGACTTGTCGCAAGTAATTTTTTGGTTCTTTTAAACTCATTTTATTTGCTCTAAAATGTACGGGGTGTTCAAGCATGAGTTCACCGAAGAAAGCTCGATGTCTCAAAAACGCAAAAATCTTATCAAATGCTGTCTTTTACAACTTTCTAGTACCATCACCCCGTTTTACGAACATATTTTTTGAATTTTCAAAGTGGTATGAGTATTAAACGAAAATTTGAATTCCTTAAGGGATTTTTGAAAAATAAAACCGCCAATCGATAGAGATAATACTCAGACCACTTGAAAATTCAAATATGTCTATAAAACGGGGTGATGAGACTAGAAAGTTGCAAAAGACGGCATTTGATAAGAGTTTTGTGTTTTTAAGATATCGAGCTATCTTATCGGGGAAACTTATGCTTGAACACCTATATTGTAAAAACCCATATTTCAGAGAAACGTAACTTGGTCGAAAGCATAGCACCTAAAGTTCCTGAACTCCTCCGCTCAACTCACAAAGAATATCGAAGCCGTGAAAAGAAACTCGAAAAATATTTGAAGATGCTTCCCGAAGAGCGAGAAATTCATGATAAACGCGAAGAGGCGATTTGTTTTGCAAAATGCGCATTGGTTAATGCACTCAGGAACACCGTCCAGATATTTCTAGATAAAGAAGAAAATGAGAAAAAGGAAGATAAAGAAAAGAATAAGAAATACTTGCAGCTAGCCATGAAATATCTCCCTAGTTCTGGTGTATAAATTGTAATTCTGTGTGTTATTATACATGTCACCGTATTGGATTTTGAACTCGCTTACACAAACTTGATCTAAAAATGCTCAGAAAATTACAATTTTTATAGAAATGGAAAATTTTGAACCTTTTTGGTGAAAAATAGGAAATTTTAATTATTTTGGTGAAAAATCATAATGGGGGACCATTATGATTTTTGAAAAAAATTCAAACAATTGAGCAAAAACATAAGGGAGAATATTAGGAAAAAATGTTTAATTTTCCTAGGAATGGGGGAACCACCCCAGGATTGGGGAATCTCCCCTCCCTAGTTGCGCCACTGATCAGCTTACCCATATTTACAAATTTTTTATTAACACTTATATTTACAATCCGCATTTACAAAATTCTTAAATGCGAGCGTGTAAACGGACCCTTTAACAGTGCCAAAGTTTATTTACCATTTCTGTATAAATGATTTTAAATTCTATTTTATTTGTCTGTGGTCTAATACTATAAAATATCTCTTTTCGATATAGATCAGAATATGGAAATTATACAATCTTTTTTAAAAAATATTTTGAGCATTGTTGCTATATACCATAAGAGCTTATAATTTTATGATGTTTTGTACTTCATTGTAATCAGTAGAATATTCATGGGGCAAGGGCCTCCTCCCCTAAATTGAAAACTTTCTTAAGAAAAATGAAAAAATAACAAATTTCACTGAAAAAATGAGGTTTTTGGGGTTTCCCGAAATTGAGAAAAGCAAAATCCTGAATACGCTATTGATTGAAACACGAAAATGAAAACTCAGATTCTCTATTTTTCAACCCATTCTTGGTGGAGGGGGTATTATAGACGTTAGTCCTAGTTAGTAACAATGTTTCTATTATAGAAGACATGGTATATCTGTAATTTTTCCATCTTTATACACCATTAAAATTGTTTTTATAGTGTGTTTAAATGTTGAGCCAAAAAGAAAATGTTATGTCTAGAGTTCGAAGAAAACAAATTGAGAAAAACTCGCAGATTTTTGTTAACAAATTGGACTTATCTGTTCTATATTTTCTAAAAGGTTTTGGGTTATTTGAAAAGTTGATGAAAATGGTAAAAGATGTTTGGAGTTACTTCGGCTCTTATATCCCATTGAACGTAGCCTAAAATCAAAAAATTTTATTTTTCGAAATTTTCTCAACAATGGTCCTATTAGAGGTAATTTTATGCGCGAAACACGTTGGCGATGTTATTTTTGTGTAAAAACGATTCCATTTTTTAGAAAATTGAGTTGGACAAAGAAAGTACATATTTCGAAAAAGCTAATATGCAAAAATTCGTGTTTCTAAAAATAGAAGCGTTTTTATGCAAGAATAATATCATCAACATGTTTCCCGCATCAAATTACACCTTGTAGGGTCATTTTTGAACAAATTTCGAAAAATAATTTTTCGATTTTAGACCCACGTTCAGTGGGGTATAAGAGCCGAAGTAGCTCTAGATGTTTTTATAGGCTTTTTGAAATATTTTTAGCCCAGACAATCAGATATCAAATATTTACTTGATTCTCTAGCTTTATCTCATGATTCCGCTTATGATGTCTTTTGTTATTCACTTCTTATGACTGGTCAATATAAACTTTTTGATTTGCTTGAGCCCGAAGCCGAGATCAAGAGGTTACTGATCAATTTTGGTGCTTAATCTTTAAAATTTAAGGATTGAAGAGCTCGCTGTGCAAAATTCAAGCCAGAATCTACTCTCTAAAATTTTCGATATGCCAAATTTTATTGGGTCTTTTGATCTTTTTGATCCTAATGAAAATACCAAGCCGATGTCACTAGCTCGTCAGAAATTCTTTGATCAACATTTTGAAATACTCAAGCTCCAGTTGAAATTAGATGCAGTTCTTAGTTATTTCAATTTTTATCGGGTATTATCCAATGAGCAAATTTTAACCATAAAGGTATTATACTCGTGGAAAGCACTATATGCAAATTTTAGGGCACACTTAATTGCGAAAATTCTTGTAACCTACTAGTTGAATATCTCAAATCATGTACAGATATCTTATTTGAACTCTTTTGTCATGCATTATTAATAACTGATCAATTTCGTTTATATCTATTCTTCCGAGATTTGGTTGACCTAGACAAGTAAAACTCACTTATCGTCGTGATTCTCATTATTTAGGCTTGAAAACATAGCCCAATTACATATAAAATTGATAAAACATTTTCACGAAAACCAAGAAAATCAATTTACTTCACAACAACAATTGAGTGATGAGGTTTTATTACAAACGCAAAAATTAAGCGATGACGATGCAAGTGAGCTTGGAGAAAGTATGTTTATGATATTTCTTAGCTGTTTCTCAGCTGTATAAGCGGCATGATAAAAGAGCTTGCGCATAAGAGAAAAAGTAATCACGAATGAAATTTCGTACTGACCTATAATATAAAAAAAGTTTGAAAATGACCATTTGAAAGTTGTATATATAAAATGAAAAGTTTCCAAAATTTGCTTAATCTTTAAAAATGCTTCTGTTTGGTAAAATGTGGCGTTTTATCAAAAAACTTTTTGGTAATCTTTTAACAAGACTTTCAACAGGTTTTCAATAAAAATGACCATTTTTTCAAATTTACACTAAAAAATGCATTTTTTCATTTAAAAAAATCGTTAAATTTTTTCTATTTTTGCTCAAAAATGCGATTTTTTTATACTTTATTCATGAAGAGTCGTGCCCCCCAAACTTGAAAAAAAAGTATTGCCCTCCCCCCCCAAGCCTAAAAAAGAGTCGTGCTCCCTCCAAACCCAAATCCTAGCTACGGCCCTGCATGTAAAGGTATCTTTAAAAAATATTATTAAACATTTTGTGTGGGTTCCCTAAAGTTCAGAGTACCGAAAAAAGGCCAAAAATCAGAGGAAGGTTTATCTCATCGCTAAAAATCACCACATGGGGGAGGGGATCTTTATATTTTTAGAGTATGTCCTCTCTTCCCTATGGCCCTAATTTTTAATTTCATGATATTTAGTACCCGAACCAAGCGGCTTACTATCTGACTTATCCATTGATCAATGTGATGTTCCAACAGCTAATCAACTTGATTATTATAAAGAAAATAAAGACAATGTAAATCGCTTGTTACTTTCATTAAAACTAATCATTTTAAGATTTATCGCAATTTTTCAAGCCCAAAAGGCTTGGCTATGATTATAAATAATCGTGAATTTACTGGTGGCCATAAGACAAGATTCGGATCTGAAGTTGATGAGGCAAATCTAAAAAATCTATTAGAAGGCCTTGGTTATAGAGTACAAAAGACGTATAAGAATTTAGCAGCTAGTGTATGTTTGTTGATATATTTTTAAATTTCTTCTTACAAGAGAAGTGCACCAGTTGATGGTGCGATTTTCAAAAAATCCTGCATATTATTGTAGAGGGTNATGTTTGTTGATATATTTTTAAATTTCTTCTTACAAGAGAAGTGCACCAGTTGATGGTGCGATTTTCAAAAAATCCTGCATATTATTGTAGAGGGTGGGAGACTTTTGCGCTCTTATCTATGCGAAACGACACTTGTGCACCCGATTTTGCTCTCCGCGCCCCGAAATTTGTACCCCGGCATTTTCGCTTTATAATTGCGCCCCGATATGAGAGACCAAGAGGAAAATCGATTTTTTTTAAATCCTCCAAATCGTCTGATTTTGGTGCCACCCCATTTGCCCCCACGGACATTTGCCCCACATTATACAGTTGCCCACCAACTTGCCCCACGTTGTAAATTATAACGTGGGGCAAGTTGGTGGAGCAACTGTATAACGTGGGGCAAATGGGGTGGCGCCCTGATTTTTTGTACTCGGGGTTTTCGGGTATCGGGAACACGAATTCGGAGGAATTTTTGAATTTTGACTGCAGGAAAATATCGAATCGACAAATTTTCTCAAAATTTTTTGAATTTTCTAACGTTTAATAATCGTTTCAATATCACCGAACCTGATTCAACCAAATCAATCGTGTAAACCAAGACAAAATTTTGACTATAGTGCACAAACAATTTTGAGAATCAAAAATCGGTCAAGACTTTTGCACCAACCTAATATTAATTTCTAGTCAATGAAAAACAGTCTATTAGCATTTGGAAAACATGAAGATCACCGCCACTTTGATAGCTGTGTTGTTGTTGTCTTATCGCATGGTGAATATGAAGAGATTATCGGAGCTGATGATGGCAGACTTAGTATCCATGAATTTTTATCTTGCCTTAATGCAAGGAATGCGCCATTATTGGCTGGCAAGCCAAAAATTTTTATCATACAAGCATGTCGAGGATGTAAGACATATGGCCTGAAGTTTGTTTATGGGTCTGATTTGGGGCAAAAATTCAAACAGCTTGTGTATTACAACGAAAACATGAGCCATTTCAAACGCAATTATCTCGAAAACTACGACGATTCAGAACATGCCGTAAAAACAAAAAATGCTCCATTTTTCATGAATTTTCCGAATATATAATTTTTACAGAGTTTTTTTTCTGAGTGGACTAGTACTTTAACAACCTTCAGGCAATATCATAAGCTCTTTCTGGAATTTCAAATCTTCTTTTTTTTAGCAAATTTTGACAGAGGAGTAGTCCGTCACATTCCTATAGATGAACCAGAATCAGTAGATACTCGAGATACAGGAAGTTTTACCAACATATTTAGCTGTGTTTTTCCTGGAAGATCGATTTATAGCGAACACCAACTTCGAGTACAAAATACACAAAATTCAAGTTTAACCGCCGAGAATCAATTTCGAATGTCTACACAAAACGCAACAAGTATTTACCTAATATTTAGCTTTTTAACACGGGAATACTCCTTCAAATTTCCGGCATATTCTGCTTTTTAAGCTATTCTGAGCAATATTTAAAAAAATTTTTGAAAAAAAGTTGTCTAACCATGGAATATACCAGCTTTTTTTGGCAAAATCAAATCGACTCAGGTGGGATTCGAACTCGCGATCCTTAGACTCGAATCTTGGAGCACTACCATTGAGCCAAGTTCACAATAAAGTCGTGATTTTTAATTTTGCTTATAATTTAACATGAATTTTTTTCTTTTTATAAGCAACAACTTTTTTTTAAAATTGTTTTGAATGTTGCTCAGAATAGCTTAAAATAACAGAATATACCGCAAATTTGAAGGAGTATTCCCGTGTTAATCAAAAATTTAAGGTATGTTAGCTGCAACTGCGACAGCAACCACTTCTAGATCCGCTAGACAAGGTCGTTTTCGAGTCGTAAAAGAGCCGACTGAAGCTGATATGCTCATAGCATTCGCTACAACACCACTATATGTTTCTTGGAGGAATTCCATGGCTGGTTCATGGTTTATCCAATCGATTTGTGAAATTTTTAGCAAGTTTTCAGCCACCGAGGATATCTTAACAATGCTGACAAGAGTAAGTTATAAGAAGATTTATATGTTCATTTATAAGATGTATAAAAAACCGAAATTTGGGCGATTTTTTCATGCTTTTTCGATCCGAATTTTTTTTCAAAAACCCTAAAAGTAACCCATATAGGGATAATTTTATGCGGGAAATCGATTGCGCGCATTCCTGAAGATTGCAAATGCTTATCAGATCTTGATTCAGAAAAATAAAAGCGAAAAATACAAATTTACACACTTACTTTCCTGAATCAGGATCTGGGAAACATTTTCAAGCTTCGGGAATGTGCGCAATCGATTTTCCGCATAAAATTACCTCTATATCTTAGGATTTTTGAAAAAAATTTTCGGGTCGAAAAAACATGAAAAAATCGCCCAAATTTCGGTTTTTTATACACCCTGTATAGGTCAATCAACGTGTTGCACAAGTTTATCAAAGTTCTCAAGGAGGTGAAAAACAAATTCCAGAATTTGCAACGCGATTTCAAAAGAAATTTTACTTCTTCCCTGGGGTTTCTTCGGAATAATACTGTAAATATGTTTTTGTATAATTCTATTTATCTCATAGTATAGAAGGCCATAGATAGGGTATTTCCGTCCAAAAGTCATATGGTGAAGTGGCAAGCGTCTTACATTGCAATCAAATGGTAGAGGGTTCGATCTCGCCAGTGGTGAAAACTTTATTATTTTTCTGATTCAAAAAAGTTGTTAAAGAAAACCCACTAATATAGTCCATTTCCACCAAAAGGAAAAAATAGCCCGTATGCGATGGCCAAGTGGTCCAAGGGCTGCCCATCTGATCTGGCAAGTTAAGCAACATTGGGCCCGTAGGTTCGATCCCGTTGGTATAAAACTTTTGAAGTTCAAAAAATTAGAGGACCTTTAACAACTTTTTTAATCGTTCAAATAAAATTATGGCCCTGTTGGGATCGAACTCCCCATCATTTGAGTGTAAGACACATGAAATAGAAGGGGGTGTCCTCCCCACTATCTCATAATCGTCAAAAATTTTAAAAACACTTCTTCATAAATTGGCCGGCCGAAAAAATCAAAAGTGTAACATTATGTTTTTGCCTATTTTTCCAAAAAAATTTTTTATGTCATCAAAAAAATTTGGAAAATTTATATTTTTAGTTGAAATTTTCAAAATTGTGTCATCACCTCGTCCGGAACTGTCCCTCCCTCTATTTCATATGTGAAGTGCTTGCTTGCCACTTTATCATGGATGATGACTTTTTAATACTCTTGAAGGGAAATACCCTATAAGCACGAGTGCCAGGCTTTCCCATCTCCATAATGATGTAATTATAATAAGTGCCGATTTTTTATAACAAAAACGTCTTTTTTCTAATTTTTCCAAAATTGGGTCACTTGTACTTCTTTTTTGTCCATTAAGCACTGCCACATATCTGTATTTATTGTCAATATACTGTCATTTATATTTGCTATGAAGTTATGTTAAAGGACCAGTCCAATCGGAAAAAAGTTGCTATTTTTGTTGATATTCGGAAAGTTCATGAAAAATGAAACATTTTTTGTTTTTACGGTAAATTCTGAATCGTTGTCGTTTTTGAGATAGTTGCGTATGAAGTTGGCGATTTGAAATTTTGTGTATTATAACGAAATCATGTATCTGATAGTTGTCCCTGAATCAATCAAATCTGTATATTGAAAGAATAATTTAAAATCCTTGAACATTTAACAAAAAAATAAATCAGCATTTTTTATAATTCGTCGAGACGAATCTTGAAAGTGTTAGCGATTCCGGAGATGCCATAAAAACAAAAATGCTTCATTTTTCATGAACTTTCCGAATATCAGCAAAAAATGGCAACTTTTTTCCCTCCAGACTGGTCCTTTAATGTCATTCGAATGAAAAGCACTAACTATTGGGCTGATCATCAAGTTCTAAGACGTTTTATATGAATTTTAGACCCGAAAAGTTTTTCTAAAGAGGGCCTATATATGGGTAATTTTATGCGGAGAATCGATTGCGCGCATTTCCGAAGCATGAAAACGCTTTCTTGACTCTGATTCAGGGAAAGTGGTGGGTGTATTAACACGAAAATGAACAAAAATTCGTATTTTTGCCGGAAACCGACTATCAAGGCTTTTTTCTAGGCGCGGAATCGTCTTTTTTTCCAAAAACTATCAGAAATTGTTTTTCTGGCCTAGAAACAATTTTTTAAGTCGATTTAAGATTGAACCGATCAATATATATGTCCGATTTAGACCCCCGAAAGTACGATTTTTCCTCAGAACAATGGTGTCATTATTGTAAGATATTTTAGCCATGAAGACAGAGGATTGAGACCAAAGTTAATATATCATAATTTGCATCTTTCCACCTCCTAACAGATGCAAAAAGACTTATCGAAAAAGCTTTTAACTGTAAAAATTTATGAGAGTATCTTTGAACACTAATTTCGATCTTAGAAATCACTAAAACGGCTCTAGCTCTTCGAAAGTACGAAGTGACCGCTAAAACTAATTCTATTTCAACGTATTTCAGGTACTCTACATAACTATAATTGACTTTTTGGTGCATTTCCCTTGTTAGGGTGTGGAATGAGCGACATATACGTCTCTTGCATGATAACAGAAGGAACTTGTCCGAATCCCAACCCGGTCAATACAAAGTTAGGTGCAGTGCTGGCTGCAATTGCATGTCCTCGCGAGGCTATATTCGGAACGCGTCTGGTCGGTGCATCTCAAAATCATCTTGTGGAAGCAATAACTTTCGGCCACGAGGTTGTGGTAGACGACGAAAAAGAAGTGTTTTATACTCTTTGATCGTTTGATAAATTTTTTATTTAATGAAGGCGGAGTAAATTAAATTTCCACTTATGTGCTAAACAAGAACTGTCACGGCGCACCAAAAAGCCGAAAAGGTGGGAGCAAGGGTTAAAATTAAAAAAGAATGTCGCCAATCGAGTCAGTTCGCCGAGTGCTTCAAAACGATCACTATATCATAGGGTTTTGGGGGTTTGACCCATGAACAAGTGGATAAAATGACAGATTTTTAGTTTATAGGCTTGGGTTCGAATCCCACTTCGAATTTAAAGCTGTCTAAATTCCATGAAAATTTTTGCATGTCTTTATGTTGGTCCAACCATGTTTTGATAAGTAAATACTTTCTAGAGCTGTATAACAATGTTAGATAAATATTATAAAATATATAAATTGAACCACTTTATTAGAAACATTTGTAATCAGTATATACAAATATTGCTAATGCAAATAAAATTAAGATCCCCAATACTATTTTGCACTATTGACTCTATGAGCTACTGGTCTGATTGATAGTTTTCTTGGCGGCATTCTTTTTCATTTTTGACCCTTGCTCCCAACTTTTCGACTTTTTAGTGTGCCGTGCTGTTTGATGATCTTGGCGCAAAAATAGTGATATAAAAAACCTAGATTTTCATATTCTCGCACGAAATATAGGCTTTTTTACATTTTAAGACACGAAAATTTTTTTTTCTAAAAATGACCCTCTAGGGGTAACTTTATGCGGGGAATCGATTGCCCGATGATATTTCTCATGTTAAAATCGCTTTCTCGCATAAAATTACCCCTAGAAAGTGATTTCCAGAAAAAAAACGAGGAAAATGACCATCAAAAATCCAATTTTTTCCCTGAACCAAGGTCAGGAAAGCATTTTCCGGGTTCGGGAATGCGTACAATCGACTCCCCGCATAAAATTATCCCAAAAGGGGACATTTTTAGCAAAATAAATTTTCTGATCCTAGAATGTCAAAAAAGCCACTTTTTGCGCCACCTTGTAAAAAATCAATCACATTATCTGTGTACGTTCTATCTACGACCGGTTTTCCTCAATCGGCATAGGGAAGCTGTTGATTATATAGACTTGCTCTTTGACTTTTCTGTCTTGTTTATTATTATTTTTCAAGGTTAAAATGATTGACGCACAAAGGAAACAGTTATTATGGGTTGCCGGTGCAGCAGGGCTTTCAGTTGGAACAGTATGGCTTCTTAGAAATTTATTGAAGCGTTACCAATATTGGAATAGCGAGATTGTAAAAGCTGGAACGGTAAAGGAGCTGTATATTTTCCCATTAAAATCAGGGAAAGGAACAAAGGTAATATACATTTAAACAACACATTAAAAGGGGTATAAACTTTGCAGCAACATTTCCGAAAAAAAATTTTTTGAAATTTTTGCAAAACTTTTCTAGGGGTAATTTTATGCGAAAAATCGATTGCGCGCATTCTTGAGGCTTGAAAATGCTTCTCTGACCCTGATGCAAGAAAATAAGAGTGTGTGTTGAAGCGAAAATATGAAAAAATTGGATTTTTTTCTAAAATCATCGTTCTAGGGGTTATTTTATGCAAGAAATCGATTCCGGGAATTCCCAAGGCGTCAAAATGCATCCTTGACCATCGTCCTCGATTTTTCGCATAAAATAACCCTAGAACGATGGTTTCCAGAAGGAAAATCCAAAATTTTCATATTCTCGCTTCAATACACACTCTTATTACCCTGAATCAGAATCAAGGAAGCATTTTCAAGCTTCAGGAATGTACGCAATCGATTTTTCGCATAAAATTACCCCTAGAAAAGTCATTTTTGCAAAAATTCCAAAAAATTTTTTCGGAGATGCTGCTGCAAAGTTTACCCCCTTTAAATTCCAAAAATAAATCTAGGTCGAATGGTTGGACTGTGATATCCATGGACCAATACATGAAGAATTAAAAGATAGACATCTAATGATTGTCGATGCAAAGCAAAAGTATACGGTTCTAACTGCTCGCCAATATCCTAAACTTGTCCTACTAGAGGCAAATGTCGAAGGTGGTGTGCTAACAATTACAGATCCTAATGGAAAATCTGTAAGCGTAGATCTCACATCCGTTGTGAAGAGGAAACAGATTGTCCGAGCAACGTAGGATTTTTTTAGGTTTTTTAAAGATCAGAAATTTTGATCATCAAAATCGGTCAAAACTGCATGTTTTTACTCTATTATGATCGAAAACTCGCTTGCATTTTGATAAGGCTTCTTTAGATCTACAAGTAGACCCCCCCCCCAAATCGGGAATTTTGATCTTTTTCCAATTCTATATCCCCAGTTTTGATCAAATTTTGGTTGTTTTTTCAAATTTTTTCAAAAACGATCAAAATTTGATCAAAACTGGGGGTATAGAATTGGAAAAAGTTCAAAATTGGGGGTCTACTTGTAGATCTAAAAGGGCCTCATCGAAATGCAAGCGAGTTTTCGATCGTAATAGAGTAAAAACATGCAGTTTTTATCGATTTTGATGATCAAAATTTCCAACCTCTACTCTAAAACAATGTTTTAGTGTGTTTCATGAACAAAAAGAAGAAGGTCTCGAATGTGGGGATGAAGTTAGCAACTTCTTTCATGAGTTTCTTAACATATCAGAAAAACGTGATATCCGTCTACTTTACTTCATCGAAGGCTTATATACCGAAAGGAATGTTGTAACACAATCAAACTTTATGAACAATCCAGTTCCAAAATTGACTGACTATGTAAGGAAGCTAAAAAATTTTAAACATAACATTTTTAAGGCGGCTTTTCATGATCAAGCATCTTATCATATGCTAACTCAAGGCTCTATAGATGAATTGAATTCTCGACTTCAAGAACATGACCCTCCTAAAGAAGTCCGAGGGCTCAACTTTAGACCAAATGTGTTGGTTGAAGGAACACCCGCGTTTGATGAAGACAAATGGTTGGAAGTACATATTGGGGACGCTGAATTTTTGTGTTATCAACCATGCACTAGGTTTGGATATTGGTTAACTATGCAACAACTTTCATTTTTAGATGTGTAGAACCAACAGTTGACCCAGATTCCGGTGAAATGGATAAGCATGTACAGCCTTTAAAGTTGTTAAGAGAGTAAGTTAGCTAGGTGTTTCCCCAAAAAGACTGGCCCTTGGTCCTTTAAAGGACCAGTTTAGTCAGTTACAAGCATATGAAAAAATGATATATTCGGAAAGATCATGAAAAATGGAGCATTTTTTGTTTTTACGGCATGTTCTGAATCGTTGTAGTTTTCGAGATAATTGCGTTTGAAATTTTGAATTTGTGTGCAAGCTCTTTGTTGTAATACACAAACTTTTTTGAGGAAAAATCGATTTTTGCATCGATTTTTTAAATTTTCATAAAATGAATATTGTAGCAACGGAAAGATCATGAAAAATTGAGCATTTTTTGTTTTTACTGCATCGTCCGAATTGTTGTAGTTTTCGAGATAATTGCATTTGAATTTGTTACAAGCTCTTCGTTGTAATACACAATTCAAAAAAGTTTTTGTATTACAACGAATAGCTTGTAACAAATTCAAACGTAATTATCTCGAAAACTACAACGATTCAGAACATGCCGTAAAAACAAAAAATGCTCCATTTTTCATGATCTTTCCGAATATATCATTTTTCATATGATTGTAACTGACTAAACTGGTCCTTTAACATTAAACAAATTTAGGTATCGTTTGACACCTGAAGGCAAAATGCGCCAACTTTATACAAAAGATCCAGCGTTTGGAGTTTATCTAGCTCTTAAAAAGCCGGGAAGAATTCAAATTGGAGATGAAGTTTTTGTTAGGTATAAACCAACTCCATTTTAAAATTTATATTTTTTTATTTAAAAAATAAAAATTTGAATAAAAATAAATAGAAATTTTGTCTATAATTCACTCTTCATCATATGTAG
>OZJO01000073.1:0-20474 GCA_900406225.1 Acrobeloides nanus
GCTTTTGTCTCGGCTATGTTATTGTTCCCGAATTTTCGCTATGTTGTTTCTTATTTAAAAGCTGTAGCAGTTGGAACACCTTCAGTAAAGTATGAAATGGTAAAAAAATGATGACACGCTGAGATTTTTTAGGACTGGGCTACATACGGTTTTTATTCTTCCTATTATTATTTTGGCCTTATTTTCGAATCCTATTAAGGAACATGTTCTTTCTAATGCTCGATTTTCATGGTATTGATTTTATCTTATTGTTATAAATTCCATTTTTGTGTAAAATATTGTTCTTCTTAAATTTGCATATTTTTAAGTATATTAGTGATGCTCAAGGGTCACTTTTGGCACTCGTTTAAATCTGCAAAATTTTGGGACAAATAATTTGTTCGTGGTGAAAAAAATATGGTGTTAATTTTGACCAGTGGTGACAAATTTAGCACCACGAATAGATTATACTGTCCGCAAAATTCGCATTTAAGAGGGGCAATTGCCTCCCTCTCGTTGACGAAAAAAATGAAAAAATTTTTCTAATGGTTCCCTTTATATTTTTGCCCAAAATTTTTTTTAAACTATCGCACTTCTAAATTTTTGAATTTTTTTTACCAATTTTCAAATTTTTTGTCAAATTTGTATATTTTAAATTTTAAGGCTGTCTGAATCTCAATTCGATTTCTGCCGGATTTTACTCGTCATTTTATGGGCACTTTTACGAATTTCTACCGCAAAAATCCAACTTCAGGCTTATTTGGATCTATCATTAGAAAAGCTGCAAATTCTCAGACGAGAAACTGGTTATATTAAGAGCAATGAGCTTCAAAGAATGGTAATTTTGCATATTTTCACTAAAATTTGCATCTTTTGTAGATTTATCAATATGCCTCCTATTTTTGCGCTGCTGCATTGCAATATTTCTTACCAGTTTTGTTGACTTTAGTCATAGCATTATTGCTAAAAAGTGTTGGTATGTTGCCTGAATCAGGATGATTTTTTATTGAAACGATTTTTCAGGCAATATTGGAATTTTTGAAACTCCAGAAGCTTCCTCAGTATTGAAAACCAATGTCACAGAGCCGACAGTACATGCTTTTCTTAGTTTAGAAGCTCAGAAGCCTATGTGGACTTTCTTTCTAGTTATGATCTTGACTATTAATGTTTCTTTATGTATGCTAGGTGTTGTGTATTTTTACAATTTTAATTATGTTTAAATTTTTTGTATATTGTTTTTCCACTGTTTATGCAAATTTTAGGTCAGAAAATAGCTGAAATCAATTTTATATTCAACAATTTAAGCACAGTGGAAAACTATAAAATTAGGTGCTATATAAATTTCTCGGGTAAAGATGCGTAAAGTAGCGCGTTTTTTCTTCAATTAAAATTCAATTTACAAAAATAAATTTTTCATAGAAAATGATGTTCTACAAAGTTGTTCGTCTTGATCTCAGGAACAACTTTGTAGAACATCACGTTTTATGAAAAATTTATTTTTGTGGCCTAAATCTTAATTGAAGAAAAAACACGCTACTAACGTACCCTAATAAAATTTTTATCTTGCCATGTCGTATCTTATTTTCATATCGTATCTTACGGTTATGGTATTTTTCCTTGATCATGTTATACATGGGCAGAGTGGTGCATATTTTCGAAAGAATCATGTATGCGATATTTTTTACTTTGAAGATTTTATATGTCTGATTCCCACCCACTTGTCTATGGTATAGATGTTCATGCTCGGTGTATATCAAATTTACCGGCGGAGGAGAATAACACTGTATTTTTAGTCGGAACTTATACATTAAAAGAAGAGGGTCAAGTTAGTTTTTTTCTATGCACCAAAAATTATGCAAAAAAACTTAGATCTACCTACTTGAGGCCGATGATAACTGGACTCATATTAGTGGAAAACCTTTTTTATTTCACGATGGAGAAGTTCTGCATTTATCCGGTCATCCAAAAATGGCCAATATTTTTTCAACTTGTAGTCTATTATGTATTTTAGTATAAATATATCTTGAAAATAATCCCAGTTTTAGGGGCTGGCGGGAAGCTAAAGCCGATTGCTGGAATCTGGCAATTGAATGATGAAAAATCTTCCATTTCTTGTTTATCAAGTTTTGATGTTTCGGAGAAAACGGCAAAAATTTTAGAGTAAAAATTTTTATTTAGATGGTGTAAAACGGGCATTAGCACTTTATCCAACTTTTTCATTTTAACCACTTTCCCGTGTTCAAAATCAAAAAATATCGGAACTTGTGCACTTCGGCCCCCCCAAAAATTTGGGGGGGGCGAAGTGCACAAGTTCCAAAATATCTTTATACCTGAATTTCCCATATCGAAAAACCCTAGATACAAAAAATCAGCCGATTTGGAAAATTTTTGACCATGGGAAAATAATTTAAAATGAAAAAGTTGGATAAAGTATGCATAAAATCAAAGTTGGACAAAGTAGGTTGGAGAAATAGAAAGTTAGAAAATGTGCTAATACCGTAAAATGCTATGTTTAGATTTCATTGGCACAATTCCGGAGATCAAGCGGTTGTACTTTATGATCATTCCATTAGTATATGTGATGTTTCTGATAGTCATAATATGAAGGTATAAAGGTTCAACCACATATTTAAAAAACAAAAAATGCTCCATTTTTCATGAACTTTTCGAATATCAACTTTTTTTCCCCACTGGACTGGTCCTTTAAGCTAAGTGACCAAAAAATTTCGATTTTTTCACAACAAAAATCGAAATATTTTGGCCATTTAGTGTTACTCTTTATAGAATGCTGCCACCAAAAAACTCGATGTTAGACGCCTCAATAATATCACCTGGAATCCACATGGCAGTGGAACCAATCTTTGTTTAGCTGCTGATTCTAATATACTTGAGTTGGATTCTCGTACTTTGAGGTATAAAATTTTATGCGATCAATTTTTATGCGATTTTCAGCTCTTCATTCACTATCACGAATGCGCATGCTCATAATGTTCTATACCTTGATTATAATCCCTTAGTACCCTATAGATTAGCGTCAGCCGGTGAAGATGGCCGAGTTTGCTTATGGGATACTAGAAAAACGACAGCGCCATTTTATGTTTTTCATGATCATTCGCATTGGTAGGAAAATTAGTACTAGTATGATTTAGGTACCACATTCAAAATTTTCTTAGACTGACTCAACTTTTCAACTTCTATCATTTTTATAGGGTATGGAATGTAAAGCATAATCCTATTCATGACCAACTTATGCTTTCTTGTAGCAGTGATGGTCGTGTATTTTTGAGTCACTTGATTACAAATAAAGATCCTGATATAGAAAATCCGATAAAGTATTTTCCATTTTTAAACAATTTTCAACTTTTTTTTAGGTCAGTAGAAAAAGAACTCGTGGTTGAATGCGATGATTCGGTTTATAGCTTTGCTTGGGCTGCTAATGACCCCTTTATATTCGCCGCATTATCTTATGATGGTCGTGTGACTATAGCGAAGATTAAAAGAGATCTCAAATATAAAATTTTGAATTTGTGATTTTTTTGTTATTATAAAATAAAGTGTATATTCGGTTCTGAGCAGCTGTTGCCTAAGTCCGTGTTGAATAATCCGCATACAAAGTTGATTTTTTAACATGGGGTACCCCGATAGGGGTCAAAAAATTTTTTTGGAACTCGGGACTTGCGCCAATCGAGCCCGAAAACCCCCGAGTACCAAAAATCAGCCAATTTGGAGCCAAAATCAAAAAGTTGAAAAAATTGATTTTTTAACATGGGATTTTTGACCCCAGATAGGGGGTCAAAAAATTTTTTCGGGTTAATATTTTTAGTTTTCACCCAATATTAGACTTATTTTATGTTACTCGATCATTTTTCGCCGAAAAAATTTTTTGTCGATAACCCGCAATGACTTCCCCCTTTAAGGAATTCAAATTTTCGTTTCAATATTCAAACTACTTTGAAAATTCAAAAAAATATGTTCATAAAAGGCAATTTGTAAAAGTACGACTGTGCCGAACGGTGCTCCGAACACGCCAAACGGGTCCCAATTAGCTTAGGCCTAAGCCTTAGGCTTAGGTTTTAGGCTTAGGCCTAATTGGGACCCGTTTGGCGTGTTCGGCGCCCCGTTCGGCGCAGTCGTACTTTAACAAATTGCCATTTTTTTGAGCATTGCCTGGGAGTTTGTGCAGAGTTGATTTTTGAAGCGATTGTTTTCTGACCAATATGTCTAGCATTGTGCAAGTACACGTTTCTGTAAATACACAATTCAAATATGCACAAATTTTATGGAAATATGACGTTTTTGATCTCAAATTTGTGATCTCAATTTTCGTATATTAACAATTTTTTGAACCTTAAAAATAACTCACCCCGTCAATGCATCAAAATTAGGGGTAGAATTTTTATTGAAAATTTTCATCCAAAAAATTTTCAATAAAAAAACTTGAAAAATCGCAAAAATGCAGTTTTTTGGATACCCTATATATTTTTTTTAAGAGACAATGTCTCGAAATCTCGAACCTGGGTTGGCCATCATAGGTCAGCAAGGGAGAAGCCTCCTTTGACCCACTCACTCATGGACCCCGCCGAACATATGAGGTGGTAAAATTGGGTGTCAGAAGACTACCTCAAGCTAAAAAAAAGAAAAATCTTAGCCGAATTTAATGAGGTGGTGGGAGACCACCTCATCGGGTCCCCCTCCCCCCACCTTGCCGATCTATGGTGGCCAAAGTAGCAAAATTTCGATTCAATTTTTGAAACCATGGTACACCCTAGGGTTTTGGGGTCGCTGAACACGAATCTATAGTCCGTTTTTGAATCCGACTTTTTGGTACCCCTGTACGGCAGGTCGGCCTTTTGAAATTTAGGTCAAACTTCAAATGGAGATATCTCCAGCCAGCTAAATCCATATCAAATGGTTTTGGTGTCGTTGGAAAGCTGGTGAATTTTACTTCATTTTTTGTCTATACAACTCCTAGTCAAAATTACGTAGTTTTGGAGATTGAGCAATTTTTCTCATTTTTGAGGTGAAAAAGCACTATTTTCGATCAAACTCCTAGGAGTTTTTCGAGTGCATCTCAAAAATGAGAAAAATTGCTCTATCTTCAAAACTACGCGGTTTTGACTAGGAGTTGTATAGACACAAAATGAAATAGAATTCACCGCTTTCCAACAATACCAAAACCATTGGATATGGATTTAGCTGTCGGAGATATAGCCATTTGAAGGCTGACCTAAATTTCAAAAGGCCACATGCCGTACAGAGGTACCAAAAGTCGAATTCAAAAACGGACTTCAGGTTCGTGTTCAGTGACCCCAAAAACATAGGGTATAACGTCGTTTCAAAAATTGAATCGAAATTTCGCTATTATGGCTACCATAGATCGACAATGGGAGGGGGAGCCTTCCTCCTGACCTACGCACTCATGGACCCAAAATTGAGGGGAGGGACCACCGCATCGGGGGCCCCCGCCCCTCCCCCTACCTATGATGGCCACCTCGAGTTCGAGATTTCGAGACATCATCTCTTAAATTTTTTGCCATATTTTCAAAAGTTTTATCTTAAACTCTCTACAAAAATTAATGCGCCTAATTGGGTTCACGTTTTAAGAGTTCCTTAATTTTCTTCACGGCGCCATCAAAAATTGCAAAAAGCATGGTCGCATGATTTTTTTCTTTTCTCAATTTTTGTCAAATTGATTAATTTTAAGAATTTTTAAACCAATTAGTTCGCTTGAGCGGAGATTTTTATTTTTGAGATTTTTTCCAAATTGAACAGGAAAATTGGATTAACCAAATTGGAGTGAACGGTTCAAAGTGACAGGTTATAAAATAATCTTTTTGTCCGGAAATGCGTATTTTGATGATTAAGAAAAGAGAAAACTAGCGCCGAAATTTATGGCTAATTAAACAAAATACATTATTTTTTGTGGTCTGTGATGAGTAAGAGTTGTTTTGGTTTCGTTGAAAAATGAAAAAAATAATTTTTTGAAAAATTCAAAATTTAGTCATTTACTGCAGCCAATAAAATTAAAAAAAGAAGATTTGTTATTAAAAACCTGAAAAAAATGCAATTTTTTCAACTTTTTAAAATGTGAGATAGAAAGTGGTTAGCCAGTAGGAATGCGTAGGGGAATAAGAAATAGTCTTTATTCTAGCGACGTTTCGACGTTTTACGTCTTCTTCAAGCTAAAAATAATAATACATAGTTGAGTCAGAAGCAGTCAATGTAAACATAAGTGTAAAAAAAACTTTTGGAACCCAATATTATTATTATTTTTCATGTCTGTAATTTATGCATTTTACACTTATTGACTGTTTTTGACTCAACCATGTATTATTATTTTTAGCTTGAGACGTAAAACGTCGAAACGTCGCTAGAATAAAGACTATTTCTTATTCTTCTATGCATTCCTACTGGCTAACCACTTTCTATCTCACATTTGGAACTTTGGACATGCGTCTCCCGGACAGTGCTACACATAAGAAAATCGTTGTCGGACAGTTGGTCGACTCGGACACTTAGTCGACCCGGACAGTTGGTCGACCGGACACTTGGCCGACCGGACAGTTCGGTCAAGTGTCCGGGTCGACCAATTGTATCTAAGAAAATCGTCAACTTTTTAAAAATAAAAATTACCGATTTTTTCTTTTTCTTCTTCAATAATCCGATTTTTGGCAAAATTAGTAGAGTAGGATAAAAAATTTTTCAACATACATTTGAAAATTTTCAGCTCTTTTTTGCTAAATTAGAACAAAAACGTTTAATTTTTAGACAAAAATTGGACTTGTTAAAAAGAAAAATTGGAACTACTGTCGATCAACGACCGCATTGAACGTGAATTTTTTCGAAAAATTTTTTTTCCGATTTTCTTGTAAAAACCGACTTTTTAGGGTAATCTCTAGGCGAAAAATCGATTGCGCGCATTTTCGAAGTGTGAAAAATTAAGTTTGACCCTGAAAATCAGGGTAGAACTGCGTTTCGACGCGAAAATTTTTTTTCTGAAATAATAGAATGAATTAGAAGTTATTGGCGGGAAAATATTCAAAAAGTGGGAAAATCAACGTTAAGCTCAGAATTTCGACTATTTCTTTTTACTTTCAAGCCAAAACAACCTCGAAATCGTAATCCTCGCATAAAAATTACCCTTATAGGGTGATTTTTATTAAATTTTGAAAGAAAATTTTCTTGAGTTTTTAACCCTGTTCAATGCAGTCGCTAATCTTTAGTAATACCCCTGAAACATGGTCAAGGAAGCGTTTTCATGCTTCGAAAATGCGCGCAATCGATTTTTCGCCTAGAAATTAGTCTAAAAAGTTGGTTTTTACAAGAAAATCGGAAAAAATTCACGTTCAATGCGGTCGCTGATCGACAGTAGTTCCGAAAAATTTGGCCCGAAACAAACCCCCTGAATTTTTTCCGCGGCACGTGATGTTATAATCCTTTCAATTTTCATATTTTTTCAAGATAACCATATTATTTTAAGCACTTTCCTTATCTTGCCTACATTCTCTCTTTCGTGACAAAAATTTCTGTGTTTGCCGAAAATTTTCACACCGTTTTCAATTCATTTCGACTCAATTCAAATCAATTTCTTCCTTCCGCTCGACCGGCTTCGTTATCAGTCGCCGTGCACACACACACTCTCGCTCTCGGTTAAATGAGCGACCACAAACGGCTATCAGAAGCAAAAGAAAATAATGGAGAACGGAGAAAACGACGTGGAAGAAGTGAACTATTGGAAGGCAAAGAACAAGCCGAGGACATACAAAATAAGGAGGCCCTATATGGGCAAAGAAGGAGAAAAGGAGGAGGAGAATATGATGAAGACGAGATTACTACTACTCGAAGACGACCAGTTACCACAGTACCTCACAATACAGAGGACATCATGGCAGGTGAGGCCAACTTCGATGGCTCGGGCGCTGCGCATATGCCCTTTATCTATAGGCCGCCAAGCTCGAAGACTGATGAGGAGGATGAATACGAGTTGCATCATAAGAAATTCTCCGATGAGGAGGGAGACTCTCTTAAGAAAAGCTCGGTACGGCAATTCCATGTTTTTGATAAGGGTCTGATCGAATTTTTATAAAGAAGTTTTTATGATAGACCATTTTGACGATTTTTTGGTGGAAAACAAATTGATAATAGGATATATTCTATTGTAAGCCTAAGTCTAATCTAAACCTAAGTCGTAACTTTAGAATTAGTCTATGCCTAAGATTTTTTATTTCTAAGCCTAAGCCTAACCAGAGAACCTCCAGATATGTATAACAGGATTGATTCGCAGTAAAAAGCCATCTATATCGAATTTTTAACTCATGGTTAACCGAAATCATCCCCATCGGTCATTAAACTCAGCATTATTCCATGTACACACCGCTTCTTATATATTGTTGTATATTAACCCTAACCACTAGTGCACTAGTAAGAAGTCAAGAAAATTTATTCATTGCTCAATTCCAACGGAAATCGATTCTCCATGTTGTAAAACCCCTATACGGAAACAAGCCGTTTTGCTTTAATTTGCCCGAGTTACAAAACTTTTTTTCATGGCACAGTTTCTATCCTAACATCTATTTTGGGTAGAAATTGCACCCTTGAAAAAAAGTTCCGTAACTCGGTCAGATTAAAAGTATAGCGCCTTGATTCTCTATATAAAGAGGTTTTACAGCATGGGGAATCGATTTCCGTCGGAATTGAGCGATGAAAAATTTCACTGACACCCTACCAGTGCACTAGTGGTTAGGGCTAATATACGATAATATAAGAAACTGCATATATGGCATAATGTTAAGTTTCAGCACATATGGGGATAGTTTCGGTTAATCGTGGGCATATACTAAAAATTTGCGATAGGTAACTTTTTCCTGCGAAGCAATCTTGTTGTAACCTCTCTGAAGATTTCCTTGTAAGTCTAAGAATAAGCCCAAGCCCAATTCTATCCCTAGGCCTAAGTCTAACAAGGAACGATTTTTTAAAAGTTTTTTTAGCCAATTTTTACTTTTTAAGATAACTTTCAAATTTTGAGACAATTTTTGATTCATTTTCAATTTTGAGCNGGCCAACTTCGATGGCTCGGGCGCTGCGCATATGCCCTTTATCTATAGGCCGCCAAGCTCGAAGACTGATGAGGAGGATGAATACGAGTTGCATCATAAGAAATTCTCCGATGAGGAGGGAGACTCTCTTAAGAAAAGCTCGTTCTTCTTACTGCGACCATTAATATGGATGAAGCGAATGAAAGATTCCCTAAAAGATGACTTTGGTTCTATATTTTTACTCTTGTTTTTGTATTTATTACAGGTAATAAAGTGAATTTTTTTTAAATTAAAAAATTTTAGGGTATCCCACTTGGTTTGATAGCTGCAATTCCATTGATACTACAAAGTAGAAATGTTACTTATGGTCAACAGGCAGTGTTTTCTTTTGCTTATTGGCCGTTTAGGTTAGTAATAACTTCGTTTCAACGCAATATACGTTGAAAATGGAAAAAGTTCCGTTTGAAAATTTTTTTAAAGACGCACAAATCGACTCAGCTCGCTGAGACAAGTAAAACGAATACCATAACATGTGGTTTTCCACCCCGAGCCCATGGTTGAGTGGCTAAAGTGACAGATTTGCAGTTTATATGATAGGGTTTGAATCCTACTTCACATTTTCATGGATTTTGAGCAACTTTAAATTCGAAGTGGGATTCGAACCCTAGCCAATAAACTGCAAATCTGTCACTTTAGCCACTCGGTCATGGCTTGGGTTGGAAACTTCATGTTATGGTACTTATACTCGTCTCGGCGAGCTGATTCAATTGGTTTGTCGTTTAAAGAAAATTTTAAAATGGAATTGTTTTCTATTTTTGAATACCAAGAATATAGTCCGTTTCCGCGATTTCGAATTTTTCAATTTTCTTCAAAATTCAATTTTTGTCCAAAATTCGATTTTTGGCAAAAATTCGACTTTTTCGCAACAATACGATTTACACCTTCGGAGATAAACATGCGGGCCCAATGTTGCTTAACTTGCCAGATCGGACGGGCCCGCCTCGGACTACTTGACTATCGAATGCGACAGCTTTTTAAAATTATGGACGGAATCGGACTATATCGACTGTCAAAATTTTGAATCTGGCGAGAAAACAACTATATATAACCGATTTGTTAATTTCACAAAATTTTCTAAATTAAATTTTAGTCTCAAACTCTTATGGGCCCCAATAGTTGATGCTTTATATTGCCGTTGGATAGGTCGAAGAAAATCTTGGATGGTACCATGTCAATACCTAATCGGTGGCTTTTTATTGGTTATGTCTTTCTATGTACCGGAAATTTTGGGCAAAGAAGATGATAAAGGTATATCTTCACATAACTTTTTGTTAAATTTTCTTTATTTTGTGAAAAAATTGACAAATTTGGGATCATTTATGACCACTAGTCGCAAAAATAACTTTTAGATAAATCTCCAAATGTTTTCTTTCTCATGTGTGTCTTTCTTCCGTTAAACTTTTTGGCAGCCACGCAAGATATCGCTGTTGACGGATGGGCATTGACCATGTTGTCTAGGTAAACAATTTAGAAAATCCCCAAAAATTCAATTTTTTTATAGGAAAAATGTCGGCTATGCATCAACTTGTAATGTTGTCGGACAAACAGTTGGATTTTTCTTGGGCAATGTCGTCTTTTTGACGTTGGAGTCCAAAGAGTTTGCCAACAAATGGATTCGATCGGTGCCACAAGATCATGGTATAGTCGATCTAGCAGGTGGGTTAAAGTGTTAAAGAATTTTAAAAAATTTGAAAGTCTATGTCAGTCTTCGTTTTTTACTTTTTTCAAAAACAAGATATGCAATTTTTTAAATCTGGTTCTCCCAAATGTCACTCTTCATCTAGCTATTCCGTTACTTTTGACCTCCGTATTTTGGGAAGGCAGGCAGGGAGGCAAGGCTTAAGCTTAGGCTTAGACTTATTCTTAGGTTTATTCTTAGGCTTATGTTTAGGCTTATGCTCAGGCTTATTCTTAGGCTTAGACTCATGCTTAGGCTTAGGTTTACGCTTAGGCTTAAGCTTAGGCTTAGACTTATCCTTATTCTTAGACTTAAACTATAGATTAGACTTACTCTTATGCTTATAGCATTACATTCTCTTTTTATCATTTCTTGAATTGTTTCATCAATTATTTATTGACAGAGATCAGTTTATTAAAAACACAAGTCTATTCAAACAAGTCATAAAACTCAGTTTTTAAGGCAATGAATTTTTTCTGTTCAAAAATACAATGTAAAAATCAAATTTTAAAACTAATATTGTTTTTTCAAATTTTCTTAGAGCTCGCTTAAATTTTGACTAACATGTTCGTCCAAGCCAATAAAATGCGTCGAAAATCATCAGTTCACAGCTAAAATGATGATTTGATTTAATTGAAAAAAGACTTTTGACTTTTCCGTACCTTGTGTTTTGGTACTGGTCATAGATCGCACTCATTCCATAGCCTCCTTTCTCGCTTATGATTACGGCACTCCACCAGTTGCCGAAACGTTCTTCGGCGGCTTGTTTCATAGACCTGAAAGGATAGGTAGGGGCTTAAGTTTAAGATTAGACTTTTGCTCAGGCTAGTGGCTTAGGCAGAAGGGTCGGCTAAAGGGGTGGTCACTTCCCCAATAAAGATCGATTTTTCCCAAAAACATAAAGTAGTAAGTACTAGAGTTCGTCGAGCCGGTTATTTTTGACCGGCTCGGCTCAACGGCTCGGTTAAAAGTAGCGGCTCGGCTCACGGCGCGACTCGGAGAACTCTAATAAGTACCCTTATGTTTAGGGATTTTTTAAATTTTGACCCACTGGGAGGGGGGCACCTGCCTATGCCACTGGCTCAGGTTTATAGATCAGTCAAATCTCCATCTCTTCTTACCTTGCTTGATGACTATATTGATGTGGATACGTGGCTACAGTTTCTAGAATCAATTCTCTCAACTTTTCAGACCGGCAATTGTCATCTAAATTTCTTATTTTACAAAAACTTGTCATGCCTTTTTTCTAGGCATGAGTGGAACTAGTATTTTGTTTGTTTACTCATGGAAAATTCATATGTATGCTAATTATGGAGTTCAAAAAAATGCGTTTCTCAAAAAAGTTTTTCAAGAAACTTGTGATATAACGAATAAATCATTTTTTAACCTTACAAAAAGTTTCAGCTGCATAGCACAGTGGATGGGAAGGTGACCACCCGATCTGGCAAGTTAAGAGACGTTGAGACAGCCAGTTTTAATCCCGCTAGGGTAAAAGATTTGATTTTCAAGAAAATTTTCATGTGCCCTCTAAATTCGACCTTGTTGTGATCCTCCAGCGTGCGGATCACAAACTAGGATTCACTTCAATACTCTTTTCCAGTACGACCCCCCCCCCAAACGCGAGTGACGAAGTTGTCAAACTCCGGCCAAGGAAAAATTCTACGAGATCGAATTTATAGGTCCTTTTTTCCTATAAAAATTTTCTTGAAAATCAAAAGTTTTACTCTAGTGGGATCGAACCTGCAGGACCAACATTGCTTAACTTGACAGATCGGACGGGCGGCTTCCTTATCCACTTCGCCAAGTAGCCGAAATTTTTCGTAAAGTTATGAAAAATGGATTATGGGGATGATTTCTTTTAGAGAATTTTTCTCCAGGAAATTTTCTTAATATGGGGGGAGGGTTGCGAATCAATCTCCAACTTACGTGCTGTCCTCTGAATCGTCTGTAATGGTAGTAAAAGAAAAATCAGTTTTGCAAAAAATAAGCTACTAAAATTCCTCTGCTTTCTTGCCATAACAACCATCTTCCATACCCCGAAGCTACAAGCCACAAACGACTTGACGTCGTCGTTTTAGTTTCGTATATCAATTAGACTCCAAGCCGAGTTTTGAGTAGGCAGCTGGTCTAGTCATAAAATCTCGGCTATAGCAACTTGCAGTCTTCTTGGAAGCGCCTCTAAATTTGGTTATATAGGTGACGATTCGGGGGACGATTTACGACCGGCGATGAGGTTTTGAAGTCCCAAGCCGGACTCATTTACTAATATAAATAGTTCCTCCTGGAGGAAGTCGAGGCGCGTCGCCGTAAAAATTCGTCCCGTGGGAGTGAACTCCGCCTGTGCGCGCACGATTGCAATCATGGAATAAAAAATTTCACGTTTGCCTCAAATTGCCTTTTTGTTTTTTATGAGTGGTGGAGGCTGAGGTTTTTGAGTTACGTCATGTATTTTTTTAAGTATAGGGTATGGAAGATCGATGTGGGATCTTTTTGTTGCCGAAGGTTTCTTTATGAATGTTTGATAAGATTTATGGGATTCTGGAAATTCTATTAAAGTCGAGTGGTGGCATGGGATAAAAGTTTACTTTGTTTGAACTTGTGCGTAGAAATGTGTAGGAGTTTGATTGATATTTTTGGAAAACAACTATAAGAGTCGCCACAAGCTCTCACATTCTATCGTACTGAACACAAGCAGAAGTACGACGGCCCCACAAGCTATCGTACGATCGTAAAATTAATGTAAAAGTACGATGAAATCGCCACAAGCTGTCGTCCGATGCAGTACGATGGCATCGTACGAAATTTGTCGTAAGAGGCGTAGTACGAAGTGTCGTACGACATTTCGTACAACGTCGTACGACAAAAATGCATGTCGTACAATAAAAGTACGGCGGCTCATCGTACGGATTTCGACCATAGTACGAAATTTCATCGTACTCGACGATAGCTTGTGGCCATTTCGTCCGTCGTACGATTGTATTTTACACTCGTACGATGACTTTCGTACGATAGCTTGCATTAGCTTGTGCAGTTACTTGTGGTTAGTACGATAGCTTGTGGGGACCCTAAACGCTGTCGTACGACACAAAAATGTGCTGTTGTGTCGCGACACGACAGAACTATAAATCCCGCCTAAGGTTCCCATATTTTACAAATTGATTTAGTGCATCCTTCTACGGGACATTGAAAAACTCGAGTTTCTGCTAATATATCGTCTTCCTATTTTTCCAGTGGGGTGCCACCCTCGGTTTTTCAAAAAGTGTACCTCCCAAAAAAATTTGGACCTAGTGCTGAGCTTGGGAGAAGGAGGGGAGTGTTTGGAGTGGGACTTCATTTTTTAGGATTTTCTATTGGGGAGTCTAGATATGGGCCTCCTGTCCATGCAAGTCCCCTGCCAAATCCTCCCCTGTACACTCCCGACAGTCGGAAATTTTCTAGCTGTACAAAAGACTGTCATATCTACTAAAAACTCTTGTACTTTTTTTTAATTTTTAGGATTCGTCTTCTTCTGGGGATGGGTCTTCGTTATCTCAACAACATTGGTACTTATTTTCAAGAAAGAAGTCGATCATTCAATCGTCTCGGCAGACGAGTAATCTTTTTTTTCATTTCTCCAAATTAAAAAAAATTAAATTGACATCATTAAAATTTGAGGAAAATAACATTCACCACCAATCGTGTTTAATGTACTTTTTATGATCTATAAAAAATTGTCATTTAGGTCTGAAATTTGCTTACAAAAACTATAAAAATTTTCTATTCTTCTATAAACTTTGGACTATAAGAGAGGAGAAATTTAAAAAGGATAAAATTTGAAAAAAATTGAATTTTTTACATACACAAAAAATTTCATGGCCCACAAAATGCGTCATTGAAAAACGTCACTCAAAACTTTATTCTGCCATAAAATTTTAAACTTTAAAAAAAGAGGATAATAAAGATTTTGAAAATTAGCAAAAAAATTTTATAGAAAAGCCGAAGATGGCCAACAAAAAGATAAAAAACAAGAAGAAGAAGAGGAGGAAATGAACTTGGGTGTCTTTGATACCTATGCTATTTTGTTAAAAATTCTTTGTTTGAAACCCATGATTATTATGGTCGTTGTGCTTCTGACTGCTAAGGTATACCACTGAATGTCTCCCCCGTAGCTACGCTACTACCACCCTCCCCCCACTTCTGGGTAAGTATCTCAAAATACCGGATTCACATCTCCCGCATGGAGAGGTATCTTACGATACTGAGGTCATGCCACCCCTTTCAACATGACGATCTTATGATATCGGGGTCACCCCATCTCTCTACACCCTACCCATTTCAATTCAGTGCCATAAGCAGGGGGTACATGTACCCTCCCCCGCCCCAAGAGCCAAAAAGTTAAAAAATCTTATGTTTTTGACCAAAAAGTCGGCAACTATATATCAACTAGGCTACTCCGAAAGCTTCAAAGACTTTGGACATTTGAAGACTTCCGAATAGCATTTAATGTTTTCTTTGTCCAAAATACAGAAGGCAACTTTATCCATTTAAGGGATCTTGTATCCCTCCCCCCACATGCAAAAATCCTTGATACGGCACTGTTTCAACACTGGAGAGGTATCTTACGATACCGAGTCACCCCACCTCTAGAATAAGTACAGGGATCCACTTCTCCCCGTAAAAGCGGTATTTACGATTCTAAACCCCCTCCTCATCTCTAAAGCAATATTTTGAGATACCTGGATCACCCCAGCCCCATATCTGGAACGCTATTTTGAGATACTGAGTCTCTCCCCCCCCCCTCCCCATCACTCCTAAATTTAAATTTTTTAGAAATGCTAAAATAAAAAATTTAGATCGCATTTGCTGCAACGGATGCCATGACAGACTTGAAATTGATAGCAGCAGGTGTAACAAAGGACAAAATTGCTAGTAGAGCCATATTTTTGACACCACTACAAATTATTTTACCATGGCTTCTAGGCAAACAGACGGCCGGACCCAGGCCATTGAATGTCTTCTTATGGGCTTATCCATACAGGTTCGTGTGTGTTAAAAGATTGAAAAATAGGAAAGGACAAAAGAGATCTATAAACAACCCCAGACACTTGAGCGAAAGTTTGTAAAAAAATCTGTCCCATTCAACCATCATTGCTTATTGGAAAATCCGCTGAATTTTTGTAGCCGAGGGTTTTAGCCATGAGTAACACAATGCCGGCGTTGGAATTCAAATCTGATTTAAAGGAAACCCCTAAATAAGAGATACCCCTATCATAAAAAATTCGATTTTTTGTTATGATGGGATACTTCTTCATGTAGAGGATCCACTTAAACCTTAAGTCAAATTTGAATTCTAACGCCGGCATCGTGTTCCCCATGGCCAAAACCCCATTAGCCGCAAAAACGATGTTACAGATTTACCCGCTAAATGCTACAAGGCAAAATCTTTTGAACACAAGGGTGAACCGAGCCTTACTAGTTCCGGTGATACCGAGCTTCTTGATAGCGTACCGGACCACTACACCATGATGGTCACTACTTATCTGATCACTAATTTCGATTTGAAGTAGCACCAACCATAACACCTCACTTAACTCAGTCTAACAGCGGTTTCCTTCGCCGGTATGCTCTAGCAGTAACAGTTGTTGTGACCTTCCAGCGTGCGGATCACAAACTAAGGTTCCGCAAAAATAGAATCGCAAAAGCTTTTGGGCGCAGGGGGAAACCAAATCCTTACTGCCAAGCAACTTGGCAGCGCACCGGACCACTACACTATGGTGGTCACTTCTTATCTGACTACTAATTTCGACCTTGAAGCAGCGCCAACCACGACAAATGATATATTCAGACATAATAAAAATTTAGTTGAATTGTGTCTAGTTTTCGTTTTTTACCTTATTTCAATTAGTACAACGCAGAAAGTTTTCGAGTATAACAACAAAAAATTTAGGCTAGTCATGAGCGGTGTTTTTGCCGCATTGGTTTATTGGACCCCATATTTCCGTGAAGAGAGTGGAGAATACCCATATTTCTACTATGTTATTTGGATCGGGGCTTATTACCTTCATCAGGTACACCTCGACCGAAAATAGAAATAAGCCAAATAATATTTTTTTAGGTCTCCGCTTATTGTATTTTCCTATCCATGATGGCTTTCAATGCACAGATTTCGGATCCGAAAATTGGTGGCACTTATATGACACTATTAAATACGCTAAATAATCTTGGTGGCAATTGGCCGGTGACATTGGTCCTCAGTATAACCGATTTTTTCACTTTCAAAAATTGTGTGGCTAAAGGAACGAAAACGTAAGATTTATTTGTTACAAAGTCTTTTTTATAAGTTTTCTCTTTATCATATAATTCGTTTTCATGATAAGTTGAAAATTTTGTCAAGCTAGTCAAGTGGTTAGGACGCCAGACACACACTTCACACACACTGAAAGAGCGGATTTGTTTCCACTCTTAGCGATTTTTTTGTTGCACCATTCAAATTTGATAAAAATGTGTATTTTTATGCGAGGAAAAAGAAAGTGAAATTATCTTTCCATTAAAGGGGGTAACAATTGCGGCCTGTTCTCCGAAAAAATTTTTTTGAAAATTTTGTAAAAATACATTCTTAGGGGTGATTTTATGCGAGAAATCGATTCCGTGCATTTCCTAAGCATGAAAACGCTTCCTTGACCCTGATTCAAGGAATGGGGTGGGTGTATTGAAGCGAAAATCAAACATTTTTATGAGAAAACCGTCGATTCTTAGGTTTTTCTAGGCGGGGAATCGATTGCACGCACTCCCTATTCAGGGTCAAGGAAGCGTTTTCAAGGTTTGGGAGTGCGCGCAATCGATTCCCCGCTTAGAAAAACCTAAGAATTGATGGCTTTCTCATAATGTTTGATTTTTTTCGCTTCAATACACCGATTCCTTTCCTGAATCAGGATCAAGGAAGCGTTTTCAAGGTTAGGGAGTGCGCGCCATTGATTCCCCGCATAAAATTACCCCCTAGAGGGTCACTTGTTAAAATTTTTTAAAATTTTCTACCCGGCCCTATTTTGGACCCCGCTTTTCACGAAGTTACTACAAACCGGACTCCCCTTTAAGGGGATCAAGCAAAAAAGTGAAAAATTGTCGAAAATTTTTTTACATGAATCGCTTTCCTATTGTCTCTAGATGAAAATAAAAAAAGAATGATCGAAAACGGATTTATTTGAAAAAAAAGTTATGATCATTTTTTAGCGTAAACGAAATTTGGTCCACCCTGTATATGTTACGGGAAAATCTGTTTTTCGGATAAATCTGATTTTCCCGTAACATATACAAACATAATATACCCATAACCCAGACATCTTCAATGCAATAGGCAAAGATAAACATCCTGGACCAAGCATACCTTTCACAAAGTTGATTAAAATAGCAGTAGCACTAAAAAATCAACTAACTTTTTAAAATGCAACTAAATAAAAACTTGTAAACAAAAATGTGAACTTTCATGAGCGCTAGTAGCTACTATACACGACGGCGATGAGGTCGAAAAAGTGTTTTGAAAATGAATCGGAATGAAGTTGCATGGGGGTTTTTCGACCCGCTGAATCGATTCCCGGTGTTATTTTTCGCGGAAAAGTTCAGGAAGTGCGACTTTGGCAAGGCCCCCTTATATATGTCATATATATACAATTGTACAAACATAAGAGACCTAAGGATTGTACTCGATGGGAAGGTTCTTGCGGCGCACCATGCCATCTCTCTGGAACCACTCGCAGGCGGAACTGCTTCGCGGCACCTTCCGGCGTATTCGTTCATTCGACAGTGATGCGTTTGTTGCTAGACCGAGGGGAAATGGGGGGGGGGTTGACGCTGAGGATAGATAGAGCTACCCCACTTCAGAGCATCAAATTGGTATCGATGCTAGTCAGTGACGTAGGCATAAGGGGCCCACTCCCTCCATAACGGAAAAATTTTCATAATGGTTCCCCTTATATTTTTGAAATGAAAAGAAACATGGATCCTTATATAGTTTTTTATGTATCCCTGCGTGGTTGTATGGCGGGAAAATAAGGATTAGTGCTAACTACTTCTAACTAATCCTGGTTTTCCCGCCATACGACCACGCAGGGATGCATAAAAAAGCTATATAAAGATCCATGTTTCTTTTCGCTTTAATGTACACGTTTTGCCTGATTCAATAAAAAGTTCGTGGTAGCCAAAAAAATTTCGACTATACATAGGTATCGCGCCACCGTGTAGTAGCTACTATAGACAAGTACTTATAGGGATTTAAAATTTTAAATGGTTGAAAAATTTAAGTAGGAAAATTTCTCTGAAAAATTGGTAGGAGGAGATTCAAAAAACCCTTACGAGAGTCCTTTTTTACGAATTAATGGAGCTTTAGGATCCACGCATGATGCCGTTGATTTACCACTTATACTGCGCTTAGCACTACATAAAGAACTAGATGGTATGTTAACATCAGAAATAGTAACAGTTGTTATTGGCGCTACACTCGACTGTGATATTTTATTAGACATCTAAAAATAGGATAAACATTTTCCTTGCACGAAAAAATCATTTTTTTGCACGAAAAATAATTTTTTTTGCACGCAAAATCACTTTTTTGCATGTAAAATTATCTTTTTTACGCATTTATTTTTTACTCAGAAAATTTTTGACTATAAAAATGCATTTTATACATATACAAAAAATAGCTCGGCAATGCTAAAATGCATTTTTATAGTCAAAAATTTTCTGAATAAAAAATAAATGCGTGCAAAAAAGTGATTTTGCGTACAAAAAAATGATTTTGCGTGTAAAAAAATTATTTTGCTTGCAAAAAAAGCATTCGTGCAAGGAAAATGTTTATCCCTAAAAATATTCAAAAACGTATAGAAAGGTAAAAGTACAGGCCACAAAATGAGATTATTGATGCAAAATGAGCTGACGTAAAAACATTCAGAGAAAAATCATCTATAAAAACAATCTTTTGATAAGCTCAATGAGAAGCAAACAAATGGGTCTTCCCTCGATGATGAAAAACTCGCAGAAAATTGCGTGAAAAGAGTTTTTTTAATTACACAAAAAATTAATAGAGTTGTCACAGCGGTCTCCATCACACAAACTAAACAAAAAGCTGACTGCAAATTTTCGTATACCAGATAAGAAACTAGAGTCATCAGAACGACTAAAAGTACAATCAAATCTCAATTTAGCGCCGAAATTCCAAAAAATCATTTCCGTCAATTTTAATTAGAGACCGCCATATTTTAAAAAAAGACCCCAAAAAATGGGTACAGGTGACCCTCTTAAATTGTCGAATTTTTTTGCTAAAATAGTATTTTTAGTGTTGCTCTACAAGACTGCATCAAAATTTTAAAAAAAATCGACAAATTTTGGGTACTTTTGACCCTCTAAAAAATGTCACTTTTCTACTAAAACATAAAAAATTAGCAGAAAAATTAAGCTAACTCCAAAACTATGAGGCGAATATTTAGGAACACTTGTACACTAATTCTACTCGGTATTTTAGACATTTTTGTCAAAAAATTTTGAAAAAAGAACCCCGCTTAACCCCCGCTAAGCCCTGCGCAAAATGCAAAATTGTGATTTTTATAATGTTTGATGAGTTCGACAGACAGGCTAGACAACGATATAATTTTTGCAGCAGAAGCGATGAGGAAGAAAAATTATGTCGTTGTCTAGCCTCGTTGTCGAACTTATTAAGGGGAATAAATTTCATGAGCATATAATGAGCAAAA
>OZJO01000074.1:0-21076 GCA_900406225.1 Acrobeloides nanus
TTTATTTTGCCTACATTTTCTCGATGCTAGAGCGTTTTTTTCTCTCTTAATTTTAAGCTTCTCTCTTTCTTCGGCTGATAAATTCTCTTCGTCCTGGAAAATTTTTTTATTACTTTTTTTGATAAGCTTAGGCATCAAACAACAAAAAAGTTCAAAAAATCAAACACTGTAACAAATTTCTGTTGCAGTATGGTAAAAGGCTTACATTTTTTCCATTTGCCGAATTTGTCCGTTTTGGTTGCTCCAGTTCGGGCAGTTGCATACCGATGCGGCTGACAGAAGATGTGATTGGGGATAAGAGAATGTTTTTCTGTGGCAAACCTAGAGTTGGCCGTGGTGGCAAGCTTGGTTGGAAGATCGATTGTTGTTGGTTGACTATTGGGGGTACAACACCAATTGGTAGAGTTGTTGGTATGGGGAAACCGTTCTAACAAGGAAAGAGACGGTACTTGATGGTCACAGATTTTTTCCGGATCACTTTAAAAACGTACTAGGGGCTATATTAATACGTTTAAAGTAGGTCAGAAGTCGCACTTTCGTTTTTCTATGGGTTAAAACATACGTGCATGCATGGGGGGTCCAAAAAATCAATTTTTTCAAAAATTTTCAACTTTGTCTAAAAACACTTATAAAATGTTCGCCATAGCCAAAAACAGTGGAAAATGTCGAAATTTCGACGAAAGAAGTCAAATAAAGGTGTTTTTAGTGGCCCCTTAATTTCAAAGAAAACGCTATTTTTGGCATTTTTTGAGTTTTTGGAGTCATTTTTTTCGCTTCAATGAGCGAAGTGCGACTTCTGACCTACTTTAAACGTATTAATTTAGCCCCTAGTACGTTTTTAAAGTGATCCGGAAAAAAATCTGTGACCATCAAGTACCGTCCCCTTAATTGTAAGTATAATTTTTTAGAGCCGTGTCAAAAATTCTACTCTTCGAAATTTTTTCACTCAAATTTATTATCACCATTAGGGCTAGCGGGATTTTTTAATCGGGATCATACCTTAACATCGACCCCATTAAATTTTGAAAATGATACGCAGTATTGGTCCCAAAAATTTTTTTACCTTATCCCTCATTATGTTTTTGAAAAAATTTTTAAAATTTTGGAAAAAAATATAAAGGGGACTTGGGGGCTGTTAAGGTATGATCGGGATTGAGATACGATCTGGATTCAAAAATCGGGGTTTTTCTTCGGTATTGGGATTTTTTAATATTTTGCTTTGTAAAAATTGAAATTTTACAAAATTTTTATTAAACTAAATTTCTTGAATTCAAAAATATATATCTTACAGACAATGGCGTTGAATTCAAAAATATAGTGGTGGAAGTCATATTATTATAAATAAATACAGTTTTTGATTTTGATACAGTTTCTAAAAATAGCTGTTCATAATTTTGAAATCGTTCACTATACTAAAAACATTGATATATTTAAACGTTTGAGCAATATAGACAAATTTTGTGTCCCTCCTCAACGTCCAAGATATCAAAATGTATAAGGTGAACAAAGAGATAACATACTAAACGAATCCAAACAGTATTAACGATTGTGCTTTAATGATGTGCGTAACTAACAGTTAAAATCTACTGATAAAAAGAAATGGCCTAGATCTGCTTCATCAGAGGAATAAGAACTCGAGGTGAACAAAGAATGAGATTAACAACGCTCTGATTACGTTATAGCTTGATAGCCTACCAAAAGTACACAAGTGCCAAGCAGCCTCGCCTGACTACTGATAATATACATATTTCTAATCAGTCTTTAAAAGTTAATGAGAATCAGTCTAAAAGTTAATGAGAAAAAATTGGATTGACTAAAAACAAAAGAATAATCATTTTGGTTGCACCCTGTACATATTTCTATCTAGCAAATTTCTTAAAAAAGAATGAGAAATACTTGGGTTGACTAAAAACAAGCCAAAAGAAAAATTCAGAAAATAGAAATTTTAAGACGATCACAACGGGAATTGTAAAGTACATCGTGTAATTTGAGCAAGGTGATAAATAACAATGTAGTCAGATACCCGAAAGTATGAGTTGCGGAAATCGGCATATTCTAATACATATATGTTCTTTTGAGATAAAAGGATAAGTATGTTTTGAAGCATACAATACAGGACGGTACTATCCATTTTTACTCACCACTACATTCCTCACTAATTTATATGCATGAAACTAAAATGGGTTGGAGAGGATGCCTCAACTTGAAAAAATTCAACTAGGAGGACATTTTTAATGCAAGAATTTTTTGGGCAAAAATTAATGGAGATCCAAGGAAAGAATTTTTCTTTTTTGACCCCCCCCCCCGGGTAGTTTCACCCGTGCCGTAGGCAAGGGGGACACGACCCCCAAAGCCGGAAAAATGAAAATATTTCTTAATGGTCTCCTTAAAAAAGCCACAAAAATTTTTTTACTATGTCCACCCCAAAGAAATCCTGCTTAAAGGCACTTGTTTTTCTCCAGTCCAATAAGGACTTGCGTGAAGCTTTTTTCAAAATTTCGAGACATCGCCTCTTAAAAAGGCTTCACCCGACTACTGATAATATACATATTTTTAATCAGCAAATTTCTTAAAAAAGAATGACGAATACTTGGGTTGAATAAAAACAAAAAAATTCATTTTTTGAATCATCCATTTTTTTGAAAAATGTCGAAAATTTTTTTTCGTCGGAGATCCAGCTGCAAATGATTGTCCCCCTTTAAAATCCTTTTTGTATATTTTATTAGGCATTTGAGTTTCAAATCATCAAAATTTTTGGCACTCCTACGGATGATTTCATTATGAGGCTCGATGACGTGGTTAGAAAACATGTGAATAGTTTACCGAAAATGGAGTCAACTCCATGGGTGCACCTTTTTCCGGATTTTGATTTTCCGAAGAGTGATAAGAAATTTTGTATTGGTAAGAATAAGGATGTTTTATGAATCAATTTTCACTACTAGTGAAAAAAACCGCATCGAAAAAGTATTTTCCTGAAAGATATATGCAAGGGGGATCATATATTATGAAAACACCTAATATTTTAAAAATAGGAATCATAATTCTGAGGAAGCATGGTTCTCTCGATACGCCGCCGGACTGTCCGGTTTTGCAAGTTAAGCAACAAGTAACCCTAGATGGGGTTTTTCTATGCGAGAAATCGATGCGCGCATTGCCGAACCTTGAAAACGCTTCCCTGATCTTGATTCAGAGAAGAGACAAGTGTATTGAAGCTAATTCAGGATCAGGGAAGCGTTTTCAAGGTTTGGCATTGCGCGCAATCGATTTCTCGAATAGTGAAACCCCCAAAGGGTTATTTTGGAAAAAATAACCCTTTGGGGGTTTAGAAAAACTTGAAAATTTTTGACAAAATCGCAAAATTTTCATTTTTTTAATCACTCTGTAGTAGGATGATTTTTAGCCAAAAACTGTCGTGACTAGCTATCCAAAATGTTGATAATCGATCTGAAAAAAGAATATCTTCTGAACAGGCTTTAACACTCGGATTGTCAAGCGCGCCAAACGTTCATTTTGGTGCAGTTTTTTGCGCTGAACACGATGCTGCAAAAATTTTTTGAAAAAACTCACTTTAGGTGGGTCTAGAGCCCCATCTTTACAGATACCTTGTTAGAAAAATATCTTTTTAGTATTTTGAGCACACCTTCTCGTAGGAATTGTTTTGAGAGATGCTTGACCACTCAGTTGAAAGGTGAGAATCTGCCCTACAACTTTATCAAACATCTCTAGAAAGAATTTTTGAGTTAAAGCTAATTTATACTTGAAAAATGCTGATTTTTCGATATTTTTAGCTTAGCAAAATCCCAAAACCTATGTTTACTTATTTCTTTTTGCCAAAAAATGAGTTGTTTTACCGTTTTAGGCTAAGGCCAACAATTTCTGATCGTTTTTGAGCGAATATGTTAATGCCTTAAANCTACCATTTTTGCTCTGAACCTGGACCACGAATCTGGACCCAAAAATAAAGTTTTTCAAAATTGGTCTAAAATGATCAGAAATTGTTGGCCTTAGCCTAAAACGGTAAAACAACTCATTTTTTGGCAAAAAGAAATAAGTTAACATAGGTTTTGGGATTTTGCTACGCTAAAAATATCGAAAATCACCATTTTTCAAGAATAAATTAGCTTTAACTCAAAAATTCTTGTACTAACATACCAAACCCAATATACCAAAATGCTCCTGGGAGTCTGGACTACAAAATTTTCAATAACTGTCCTTGACAAAAATTTCTGTAACCGGGTCAACAATGCCGATCTTTGTCAAAAACCCGGTAATGAAATCAAGGTATGCCTCAAAGATTTGAGTATAATTTTTTATTGAAGCGAAAACTTTCTAGAGATGTTTGATAAAATTGTAGGGTAGATTCTCACCTTTCAACTGAGTGGTCAACCATCTCTCAAAACAATTCCTACGAGAAGGTATGCTCAAAATACTAAAAAGATATTTTTCTAATAATGTATCTGTAAAGATGGGGCTCTAGACCCACCTAAAGTGAATTTTTTTCAAAAAATTTTTGCAGCATCGTGTTCAGCACAAAAAACTACACCAAAATGAACGTTTGGCGCGCTTGACAATCCGAGTGTTAAATACCAAATTTTCCCGCCAACATCCCTGCGTGGTCGTTATGTCCCCCGCTAGGTGCCATAAAACGGAGGTTTGACTGTACTTCAGCGATAGAATTTCTACGTCTTTAGCAAGTTCTTCTTCTCTAGCATCAGTTAGCGATTTGACTTATGCAAGGTCGTCTGCTCGAACATCGAAACATGTTATTAACAAAACAATTATAAAATCAATTAGATTGACATCATTCACTTGCGAAACTTAATCTTCGGTTACCTTGTCAACTATCTAACAGGTGGTTTTAATCTTTGAGTACATAACAGTCGGATTTTTCTCAATTCTCTTCTTTCAGACTCCGCTATAAAATCACTATGAATTCATACGATCCAGACTTAAATTTATTACTTAACCTCGATATCATGTGTAACACATCTAATGAAAACGGTTATCTTTATGGTTTTACCGATTTGACCAGTTTTCACCTAATCATGTGTCAAAAAATGACAATGTTAGAAGACGAATTAAGCTGGTTTTTATTACATCTGATGCATATTCCTGTTCTAGTCCTTATAATAATAACTTTGATAGATCCTAACAAAGAAGACGCTAAATGGTTCGTATTTCATACAGCTATTCTTAACTTGTTGCTTGGAATTGTCTGGGAGCTCATTTTTATAGTCTCGAATCTACAAGCTTTATCTTTAACACTAAATTTATTAATATTTCTCCTAAATTTATCTGTAAATTCAATATTTCCTCTAGCATTCACTCGATTTTTCAACCTATATTTTCCATATTACTACGAAAAAGTATTCACTCCCAAAACTTTGCTTCCATGGATTATAGGCTATGATGTTGTTATGCTAGGTTTATTTTATGCGGATTATTTAAGCAATGATAGCTTGATCATGATAAGTGTCGACTTTGTCTTGCTTTTTGGAACATTAATCTGCTCCATCTTCATTTTTATCAAAATTCGGGCAATGTTGAAGCTAGTCGAACATAATACGAGTCTTGAATCTTTTCACAGTCTTCGTAGAGCCGCTTTTGTATGTGCTTTTCAAGCTTGTGTGATTTCTCTACATCTTGGGTCTACTTTTTTTTCTCAACTTTTTTACTCTTATTTGAGTAATGATCAAAATTTGTTTGATTTATTATTTGTTTCATATATAATTTTGACTCCTTTACAGTATCCTATGTATCAACTTTTTATTATAGTCGATAGTTGTATGACTTTGATCGTCTTGAAATCTTATAGAACTATATTGAAGCGAGTCTTTACAGTAATTATTGTTAAGATTAAAGCGATCATTGATAGGGCATTTAGAAATCAAATGTATACACAAGTAACGCCGCTAGTGAAAATAACGTCGTGAATTTGAACAATTTATCGAATAAAGTATTTATTATAGGCTGTTCACCAGTTTCTGTTGCCTTCTAAAAAATAAGTGCGTCTATACTAGTTATAACCAGATGCGGTGGGATACTTGCGGACGGACATTTGCGGACGAAACGTTTGAAAAATTCAATTTTTTCAAAAAATTCAAATTTTTGAAAAATTTGAATTTTTCAAACGTTTTGTCCGCAAATGTCCCGTCCGCAAAAGTCCGTCCGCAAATGTCCGTCCGCAAGTATCCGTCCGCAAATGTCCCGTCTGCAAATGTTCGTCCGCTTAACCTTGCCGAGCTACCGAAATTTACATACCTAAATAGGCGAATCATCGCGTAAACAACACATCTTTTCAACAATCCTTTTTATTATCGTTTGTATTTTTTTAAACCTATTCAAAATAAACGTTTTCATCTCAGCAGGATTGTTTTATTAAGGAGGAAGCTTTTTTGATCCTATGGTTTAAAGAGACTTCCAAGGCAGAAGATCACTGCGGGACCGCTATATCGGCAGGCTAACTTGATCCTCACCCATAGGAGCCATCGGGCGACTCCAGGTAGGTTAACTTGTCTCCTCACTTGGTTGCCTCGTTCCCCCCCCCCCACGACTAATCCCAGTCGATCTGTCGTTTATTGTTTTTGTTTTCTCAATAGATTAGAGGCAACTCGATTCTGTTAATTGGGTTATTTTAGTCGGTAACTGGTTACAATAACCAGTGAATAAAAGATCCAGGGTCACTCTCGCCCACAGTCAATTTCCCACTAATCCCAAGTCCATAGGCTCGGACTAACTCACCAGGCCAAGGTTTTGTATCTAGATCTAATCCCGACACTAGTAAATCGATGGTCAATTAGGACATATGTGACTCTGATTTAGTTTTTACTATATTATTTCCTATTGAAAAACTCGCAAATATTCTAATGAAAAGATTGCTTGCGGAAGAAAATCTAATTACCATAGCCTCCAGCGCTCGCTCCTAATCTACTAGCCGATCCAGAATCAAGATGAGAATTTTTGATGAGATAGCTGATCCATTCAAAGATCTGTGACTCATAGGTTACCAAGGGGAAGGGTACAGTATCCCCTCACCACTCATTCTCGGACCTTCCGTTTTATAGTCATTCATCTATCCATCATGAGGGTTCGTGTACCCCCCCCCCCTCTAATTCATAAAAATTTGCACTCTTTGCTTTTCCTGGCGTTATTTTGAGTGTTGACAAGCCTATTCAAAGATATAATTTAACAACATACCATTTTTCTTTGAATGCATTAATTTTTTTATTATGTATCCCCCCTGAAAGGCCATTCATTCATCCACCCTGAAGGACTGGTGTATCCCCCCTACTGGTAAACTATGCTGTGACTCCCTATCGGCTAACCAAATTGGGAACTAAAAATCGGCTAGCCAACTCAGTATCAACGGAATCTCTGGATCGATTATAATATACAAAATTCATTACAACTTGATTGTTAAAAAACCTTTTATTTCGGCATATAATTATTTGTAAATTGTCTAATATGAATTGCATGATTAGCTAGATTAGCTTTTCTCACTCTTTTAATATTCATCCAAATTTTTTTCAGCACATTTCTATAAGACCTTAGCACTAGCAAGGTCACTGTGGTATCTATAATTACACAAAATTGATATAAAGGATATTTTAATTGCACAATACTGAGATATAAGGTCACTAAAATCTCCATCAGCTCAAAATCTTCGATAATCTTAATCAAGAATGTCAAAAATAAATGCTCGAAAAATAAAGTAACAACATTTAAAGAGAGAACTCCGGACTGGAATATACATATGAGTGCAGCTCGTCTTAAGTCACTAAACGTGTTGTTGTTAGAATTATTTTCCATGAGTTTCATCATTTTTCGAAGTTTGATAAGAATCGAGATGGAACATATAAGATTGAATAAAAAGATGCCGAGACATAAAGTGAGTATAATACCATGACTGCCGATATAGGAATCGAGTATTAGTAAACCTATGAACGCTAAATCATACCCTATCATCCAGAGGAGTAAAGTTTTCTTGGTGAAGAGTTTCTCGTAGTAAAAAGGAAAATAAAAGACAAGAAATCGAGTAAATGCTAGAGGAAGTATCGAATTCGCGGCTAAATTCATAGAGAAATTGATGAAAACCATGGTTATTGTCTGTGATTGAAAATCTGGGAAATAAAATACAACTTCCCAGATTATTCCCAGAATAAGATTGAGTACGGCTGTATGGAAGACGAACCATTTCGAATCTTCATCATTTTTTCCAAACAATGTTACCAAAATGAGAATAAGCACCGGGATTAGCATAATATTTAGCAAATAGCGTGTCGAAATTATATCCAGGCTATTGATTTGGGCACAGAATATTGAAGAATATTGTGTAAGATTAGTAAAGTTAGATAAAATAGTTTCGCTTTGGATGATATCGCACATATTTGGAATGTTTTAGAGACAGTTAAATGTCAATTAAAGTATTGATCATGGACTAATCGCTTATAAATGTATCGCTTATGGGACTGATCTTTTAATGAAACCATGGCAATAAAGCGTTAATCTAATGAGACAGTTTAAGTTAATTGACTGATACAGATGTTTGAGAAATTAAATTGTTCCACATGATTTCTTTACAAGAGAAAGAATATTTAAATGCAAAAGCTCTATGTATTTTGGAACAACTTTAACGCTTCGTCCAGAATGGTAAATAGAGGGAAATAATGGAGGTAGACCGAATATACAGAGCGATCATTTTGGTCTGCAACATCAATATTTTAGTTGTTCTCGCACCCCCTCTAACGAATTTTTATGCGGTTTTTTAAATTGTAGCTGAACAATGATCGAATAAGTACTGATAAAAATTTTCGAATTTCGTTGATCCTAATATTGTCAAAAATTACTTTGAAGTTTTCAAAGTCAATTTTCTTCACCTTAATAAAATGTTAGAAATTTAATTTTTTTAAAATGAAAATACAGAGCTTTAGTCCCTCAACGCATGCAAAAAACCGTATATAAAAATTATTTAACAGTGTCGAGATATTTAACTTTGAAGTTGATAGTCAAAAATGAGGCAAAAACAAAATGACGCACCCGGGAATCAAACTCTCGGCCACATGGTGTAGTGGTTAGCGCGTTCGGCTAGCAACCAGAAGGTCGAGGGTTCGATTCCCGGGTGTGCCATTTTGTTTTTGCCTCATTTTTGACTATCAACGTCAAAGTCAAATATCTCGCAACTGTTAAATAATTTTTATATACGGTTTTTTTGCATGCGTTAGAGGGACTAAAGCTCTGTACAGGGTGACAAAAAATTACACCAGATTTTTTGTTTGTTTGGTTGAAATTTTATGCGATTTTAACTCAAAACAATGAAAAAACAATTTGTAACAAGGAACAAACAATTTTATTCGAAATATCCTCCTTCAGCTGCGATTACTGCACCCAGACGCTTCGTCCAATCATCTACTGATCTGTTGATCATGTCTTGGTTAAGATTTTCGAAAGCTTCCATGATCGCTTGTTTCAAAGAATCCACTGGATCATGAGCTTCTGGTCTAAACATGCGCTTTTCAATTCCATTTTAATTCTCTTAAAATAATCATGTTTCAGGGTAAAAAAAGATGAAAATACATGAAAATTAAGAAGTTTGCATACAAATTTCGAAAAAAGAAAAAAATCCGGTGTAATTTTGTGTCATCCTGTATTTTCATTAAAAAAAATTAATTTCTAACATTTTGTTACGGTGAAGAAAATCGACTTTGAAAACTTCAAAGTAATTTTTTACGATGTTAGGATTCAAAAATTTTTATCAGTACTTATTCGGCCATTGTTCAGCAACAATTTTTAAAAAAACGCATAAAAATTTGTTAGAGGGGGTGCAAGAACGACTAAAAACATTGATGTTGCAGACCAAAATGATCGCTCTGTACAATTGTGAGTAGTAGTTGGTTAGAAACTTTATTCGACGGGTGTACAATATGCGTGGTTCCAAATTTTCTTCCAACTCTCGACAAACGCGTATATTGGGACCTAATATCTACATTTCACGCATTTGTGAAAAATTTACCAGCGAATTTCGTATCTGTATCAAGTCTAGCCGCTTACCCATCAATGTTGTTGTTATTCCTCAACCTAATTTACGCAAAATTCTTATGCGCTCTCGTATATATGACCCTCCTGTTTGTCACTTCTTCAAAAATGATTGTATAATCTGTCCCGAGAACAAAGTTGGCAGTTGCCAACTTCAAGGAGTTGTCTATCAAATTACGTAAAAATGTGGAATTCTATTTCGGTGAAACATCAAGACCTCTATGGAAGCGAGTAAGTGAACATTTACGGGCTTTCAAAAATCCCAACGCCCCTTCTTAAAAAAACTTCAGAGCATGCCGTAAAAACAAAAAATGCTCCATTTTCATGATCTTTCCGAATATATCTTTTTTTTATATGGTTGTAACTGACTGGACTGGTCCTTTAATTTTTGTGCTTTTACTCCTTTACTTTATGTTTTTGTACATGATAATTCTGCCAAACCATTATAAAAATTGATTAAAACAATACGTCGCATGGCGATAAGCCGATTATAATAGGAAAGCAATATATTCGGGGAATGTATGGAAATCTTAAAAAGTCTTAGACAATAGAAAGAGGGTTAGTCGACGATTATGAAATTTTTCGATTTTCTTTTTCTTACCAACAGGATCCGTAGTCAACAAGGAAACAAGCGGGATTAAAAACCAAGAAAATAAAAGTACATTTGATTAAAATGAAACTACGTAAAACTAGAGTATTGTATGGTGACAAGGAAATAATTAGAGTTGAGATCTACTTTTGAAGTTTAACTTAGAATATTTGGAATGTGATTGACGATTTCACATTTCAAAATAAGGTGACAAGATATTAGAGATTAAGTTACAAGTTACCACAAGAAGTTACTCGAGTTTTATATATTCACAACACGGAAGTCTGGTTCAGTTTCAACAAAGTCTTTAGACAAAAAAGTAACACAAATGAATCGGTTTCATAAGAGTAATGAATCATTTGTTAGTAGAACTTGTTTAGCTTTCGAAGTGCCACCAAGAGAGCCAGAAGTCAACGCCGCTGAGCCAGAAGGTGAATCCTTTGTTGGAAAGCTTACTGGTCTACTCAAACGCGGTCCAACTCATCAAGACTATCCAACAACCAAAATTTATGAAGAACCACTAGCCTCGACTTCAAGAGCTTACGAAGTCGACGAATTCCACTAGAACCACATGTTACGGACTATCTTAGTGGCAGCAGAAGCGATGAAATCGTGCCGAAAGCGAAACCAGCACCAAAAGAACCAACAAAAGAGGGTGCTCTAGAGAGACTTGCAGGTCTTTTCAAGAAAGGAATTGCCCATCAAAACTATCCAGTTTCTGGGCACTAGGACGGAAAAAAATTTCAATGTTAGAAGACGAATTAAGTTCACCAAAAACCTTAAGCATCAGCAGTAATCACCACTGCACTTAACGTGTTACCAATCTCTGGTGGTTTATAAAGTGTTGTTTTTGCAAGCTTTAATAGATATTCATTATTGCATTTCTACAGATTACAACTTGTATCTGAAATGAGTTGTGAGAAAAATGTGCGACTCGACATGTAATACTACTATGCCAAGAATTATTGTTCTATCTTGAACGAACTTGATGAGGACTCGACTCCTTATACTTTAGGAATCATGTTGTCTTTGTTACTAATCTGATCATCATTACGCTGGTAGAACAAGATAAAGAGGACGCCAAGTGGTTCGTATTTAGTACTTTTATTCTCAACGTGACCCTCGGCATAGTCTGGGAGCTGTCATACCATAGTTTACTAGTAACGGAAGGGGGTACACCGGCTCTCAGGATGTATGGATGAATGGCCTTTTAGGAGGAACAAAAATGAGTACAAAATGGATTTAAATTGGCCGAGATATGGCCTTAAAACGAAAAAATACGAATATAAACCTTGTGGGGACTGTAGAAAAAAACTTTGTTCCCGGTTGGGAAAAAGTCAGCACAGTTGGATACTAGTCTATCCACCTACTTCATCGCCCAATATGCGATTTGGCCATAGCCGCGTTTCCTATATTGAGCATCCCTTGTAAGACTTGTTAATTTTTTTATTTAATTATATAGAGAAATTACATAAACATAAAAAATTATTAGTAATAAGTTCGGATATCTTGCGCTTCTTCTGGGACATGGTTCCATCAGATCTTTGAATAGGGCCAACGCTTCTGTTCGTGTATAAATATGTTCATATAAAAATACTTCTCCCACTTATGCTCCTTCTAATAATAAACCTTAAGCAGGTTTTCGCAATTTCACCGATTTGAACCTCAAATTCTGGAAGAATTGACTTCGACTATTATTAATCTGGTTAAGGTAATAACCATTTTCAGCTCCAATCAGAATATGGATCATATTGAAATATTGGTTAACTGTTGCCTTCTAACAAACAAGAAAAAAGAATTTATGATTATAGCAGCCACATGACCTCGCTTTTATAACCATTTGGTATTAGAGTATTAAGTGAGCATATCTTGCTCGCATCCAGACGTGTTCTCGATTCGTTATCAAAAAATTCGCTGCCAAGGTTCCAATTTAAAAGAAGAGAGGAAAATGAAGTTTTAGGGGCGTACATACAGTTGACACAAAAGTTGACACGATAAATTGGTACTAAGTCTTTGGTTACCGCGACGGTTACTAATCAATGGGAAAAATTTCCCATAGAAAAAAAATTCAATTTCAAGAATACAGGGTGCGGCAAAAATACTGGGACACTTAACTTTTTTCAATGTTTCTCTAACTCATGGATTTATTTATGCAGAAAACCAACAGTAAACAACAAAAACAACGTTAACATAATTTTATTCGAAATGGCCACCTTTCTTTTTGACTTCTTCAGTAAACTTCTGCCTTTTCTGGAACTTGAATGCTTTCAGTCCTAGATCTTCATGCAGGATCCTCCGAGCACTTCTATCCGACATACCCAACTTTTTGCCTAGCTTTCTTCCCGAGTTGACTTTGCTTGTCGAGTTCCGTTGAATCATACCTTTGGCTCTTTGAATGTTTTTTCGACTCCTGGCTGTCTTTTTTCTACATCTTCCTTTCCGATCTTCGTGGCTTCCGGTTTCTTCATAGTGCTTAATACGACGATCAACTGATGATTTCGAAACATCAAGAAGCTGCTCGATTTCTCTGGTCGAATACCCTTTTTCATGCATTTTAATGATAGATGGAGGCATTTCCGCCATTTTAACCTAAAATAAGCAGCATTAGATCGGAAAAGAGACGAAAAATAATGAGAAAAATTGAAAAAAGATAAGTGTCCCAGTATTTTTCCGCACCCTGTAAATTAGTTTTAACTTAGAAAACTTCTGTGCTAACATACAAAATCCAATATACCAAAATTTTTCTCGGAATCTGGACTGTATTTTTTATGAAGATCACTTTGGCTGAAAAAACTCGATCAAAACATCGGCAATATAAACGAATGCACCGCACACTTTTTTGAGGAACGAGCGCACAGTTTTTGTTTTTGAAATAATTCAAAATTTACGTTTTTGTGTCATTTTAAAGCTTTTTCACATTTTATCAAATATCTCAACAACCACAAAGAGATATGCCATGATCTTGGCGTCTTTGGATTGCTACTATTGCCAGCTTTAAAATGACACCAAAATCATCGGAATTTGCCACGTCAATTTTGAATTATTTTAAAAACAAAAAACTGTGCGCTCGTTCCTCAAAAAAATGTGCGGTGCATTCGTTCCTATTGCCAAAACATCAGGGTATGTCGCAAAGATGTGCGACTAACTTTTTTTCTACCTGAAAAAGAGGTCTTGTGACGTTTACAAAAGTTGTAGCGCGTGAGCTCAGCTTTTCATTAACACCAAAATCAAGTTTCAAGCAGATATTCCCATTTTACCAATTTGTAACATGGCACAAAGTTCAAAGGCCACTAGCTCGAAAGTAAAATTCTTATTTTAGCATATTTATAATCAGCATAGCTGGAAATTGTCATATACATCAAAGGTCGTGATCGGTCCTTCGAGTGTCAATAAAGCAACATCTGCTCTTTTTAATTAAAGCCCTAAAAACAAAGGCATTTTCCAACTTATTTATTAGCTTTTGTGTCTCGATTGAAGTTATTTGAAGAAAATATTGCTTTTATTCCAACCGAGTTTTTGCATAAAACTGATGGAGGCTCCAAACTCTACAACATCATCCATATCAAGCGCTTTGGATATTGTTTATAACACCCCAATCTTATTGTTTTGTAAAATAGTCGACTATATCTGCTTGTTCTACATGCTTATCGTCTCACCCATAATGATCTATGTAATTTTAACAAAATCTATCAAAATGAAAATCTATCGTTGGTATCTAATCTATTTAATTTGTTGGAGCCTTGTGGGCGCAATTGTTTTAACACTTTCCTCACCATCGTTGCTATCACCTTATTTCTGCATTCTGATTAATAGTCCTTTCGAAGGATATTTGAATACAAATCATTGGTATACCATATCTGAGATCTTTGTTTTTAGTGCTGTTAATTTTATCGGTGGTATAGTGGCTTCAGTTTTATATAGGGTTTTTCACCTCCTGGGCTATCATAAAATTGCGAGTGCTATGGGCCGTTGGCAAATGATGGCGTGTTTTGTAATCGTTTTTCAAATAATTGCTTTTACTTTAATCTGTATGATTGTTGAAAGAGGAAGATCGTTCGCTGTCGATGAAAATAATTATCTGGAAATATTTGTGGAACTTCAAGATCGAAAACTTTTTTGTAAGTTTTTATCACTATAATCCAGGGATGCGCCCTTTGTTCATCCGGATGAACAACAAACAATGCCTTGACGGATAAGGCTTGTCCGCGGACAAGTCGAACAACTAATGGGACAGACAAGGCTTGTCCGTGGTTAAGATGGACATCGACTAGGACGGACAAGGCTTGTCCGCCGTCAAGACGAGGCGACCAAGCTTTGTCCGCCTCTTCTTGATCGCGGACAAGCCTTGTCCACCTCGTCTTGACCGTGAACAAGCCTTGTTCGCAGGGATACGCCCTTGGCCCAGGCAACAGAAGGATATCCGTGTCGGACATGCGGTATATAACGGCCGGACAACACGGACAAATCATGAGACGGACAAGTCGGACAACTGATGAAACGGACAAATCAACAACTAATGAGGCTGACGGCGGACAAGCCTTGTCCGTCCCATGATTTGTCCGTGTTGTCCGGCCGTTATATACCGCATGTGCGGACACGGATATCCTTCTGTTGTCCGGACCAAGGGCGCATCCCTGCTATAATCTACCCTACATCAAATCATGCAAAAGATTTGGCACTATAACTTTCGCCACGAATTTCGCCACACTAACTTTCGCATGTAACTTTCGCCATGATAACTTTCTCCACGTAACTTGCACCACATAATTTTCGCCACTATAACTTTCGCCACTTTCGTGCCATATTAATTTAGACTAATTGAGAAAGTTGTTGTGGCGTAAGTTATATGACGAAAGTTATAGTTTTGTGGCAACGTGGCGAAAGTTACGTGGCGAACATGAAATTTGGCGAAAGTTAAAGTGCCAAAGATTTGTTATTTTTCATTTTAGGTCTCGGAAGCATCGATGATACCTCTACTTCCTTCATACATGTTCTTATACTGATAGGAGTTATCTTAACATTTATCATCTGTATATTTACGATAATTTTATCGATAATCCCAATTTTCTATTTACGTGAATCTCAAACGCAAGTTCACAAAAACACCTATATGCTTCAGTTGAAGTTGTATAAAGCAGTGTTATTGCAATTAAATATTATGTTGATCTTGATAGAGCTCCCTACACTACTACTTCCCCTTTTCATATTGCTTAAAATTCCACATACATCGGTTGTTTCACAGCTAATCATCACATTAATGTCAGTACATGGACCGATAGACTTGTTTGTTGTAGGGTAAAATTCGTTTTTAATTTATTTTTACATATCTTTTTTTAGATATTTTATTCCATCGCATAGAAAATACTTTGTACAACTGATAAGTCGATTTAGAAATGTTCCTTATATGGAACCAGTATTTGCATTTAGTATTCGAACATCATAGAAATTAGAAAGACTGCTAAAACTACCATCAAAATTATTAAAATAATTTATTTTGGTACATTTTTTGGTACTACTAAGCATTAGCTGCCGCAAATGACAGGGCTAGTTTTCCGAAAAGATTTTGTCATAAAATTTTCTTAAAAAACCTATATAGGCTTTTCGATGCGGGGAATCCAAAAAATGCACTCCTGATGTCTGAAAAATTTTTTTGACCCTATATCGACTAGCACCGTGAACCAATAAGATCGTGACTTCACTGACTATGCTTCAAATGCGATCTTTTTAAAAGTGCCATATTCTTGAGCCCAACAATAAGAAACGAGAAATATCGTCTTCCTTGAAAGCTTTGATTCTTCGAAGAAGGTACCAGCATATAGACCTTTCGTGGGCTTTGTGTTACCATGCAGACATCGGCGCTTATGACATACTCATGTACGATTTCATACCTTTATGCATATAAATAATAACAATAAATTAATATATATGGAAATACATGAGAAAATAGAGCTTAAAGGACCAGTCCAGTCAGTTACAATCATATGAAAAAAAATGATATATTCGGAAAGATCATGAAAAATGGAGCATTTTTTGTTTTTACGGCATGTTCTGAATCGTTATAGTTTTCGAGATAATTGCGTTTGAAATTTGAATTTGTATACAAGCTCTTCGTTGTAATACACAAACTTTTTTGAATTTTTCCACCCCCTACGGTTAATTTTTTACAGGAAGTACCCCCTTTTCCTTAAGGATTATGAAGGAAAACCGATTCCTGGAAAAGCTGGCAGAGAACGAAGAAGCTAACGTGCAGCGCAAGGTGATCCTCCCGTTATTCCCCGGCTCACTGCGATTCTACTCCGAGTACTAAGATGGCCTTGGTACGCCGCTATAGAATGCCCGACTTCTTCCACACGATGACCTGCAACCCAAACTGGCCCGAAATCAAGAAAGTGCTTCGATATGAATTCGCGAATGGGTGCATATGCGGCAGGCCTATCTTCTGGAACTCAATGATGGTGATGTAGGCTGCGATTTGCCCGAATACTTGATCCTTCATGTTGAGCTTGACGAACTGCTAGGACTTCTGCTTGAAGACTCTAGCGATGATGTCGGGGCACATGTTAGAGTTCTGCTGGAGCATGGTGCTCGACATGCTCAGCCTCTGGTTCTCTTGAAACAACTTCGTTTTGTCTAGAATGGTAGACACTAACGTGGTGTTCGTTGTGGTAAACTCGTCCAATGTAATAATCCCCTCTAATGGAATTGTCTTGGGGTAACCATCATTTTTTTGTATACTTATCTCAATAAATTAAATCTATTTATAAACTAAGAGAAATAAGAAGTAAAGAAGCTAGTTTCTTTAAAGGGGATGACATTTATGGGCTAATCCAAGAAAAAAATTTTTCCTAAAAGATCATCAGGGAAGCATTTTCAAGCTTCGAGAATGCGTGCAATCGATTCCCTGCATAAAATTACCCCCATAAAAATGATTTTGAAGCAAGAAACCCAAAATTTTTCGATTTCCGCTTCAATACACACATCTATTTCCCTGAATCAGGATCAAGGAAGAATTTTCACGCTTCGGGAATACGCGTAATCGATTTTTCGCATGATTTTACCCCCATATATGGTCTTTTTTGTGAAAATAAATTTTTTTCGAGATCCAGCTACAAAGTACACTCCCTTTAAATTGTAACAAAAATTTTTTCTATATCGGACCATGTTTGATTCTTTAATTCACCGCCTGAGCATTCGCCGCCTGAGCATTCGCTGCCTGATAGACATTATACCAATAATGACAAAAATAATCATATTCACGCCTTTCTGGTGGGTTTACAAGCAAGATATCCTTTTCATCTTCTCTACATCGGAGATTTTCTAAATTTTAAATGTTAATTTTTGGTATTAATCTTGGTAATAAAAAATGCATTAATCTTGGTAATAAAAGCGATCAGACACAACCCTATAGTCGAAATTTTTTTGGCTACCACGGAACTTTTTATTGCATCAGGCAACGTGTACATTGAAACGAAAAGCGCGAAATTAAAAATTTTAACAATTTTGAATGATTTTCTTCTATTTCAGTGCGTATGTGGACTTTGTTTGTTAACGCCTCGATAAGATCATCTTCTATATCTTTTAAACAGATGTAATTTGGTCTCTTTCTTTTACTCCTTTTTAGCTAAAAATTAAAGAAATCATTTAAAAAAACATGAAGAATGATGAAAAAATGCAAAACAAAGGTACACTATTAGCGACCGCATTGAACGTGAATTTTTTCAAAAAAAATTTTTCTAGATTTTTTTATCTGAAAATGACTCCTACGGGGGTAATTTTACACGAGAAATCCGATTTTTGCATTCCTGAAGCTCAAAAACGCTTCCTTGAGCCATAAAAATGCATCCCTGCGTGGTCGTACAGGTTGTTGTTTTTACTGCTCCCACATTTCAAAAATTTACCAAAAATCGAGTTTAAATCCGTTTCCATCGCCCGATAGCTCAATCGAACGCCCTAATCACCGGATTTTTTTAGAAAACAAAATTATTGGAAAAATTTTTTTTCGATTTTTTAGCCCCAAAATAGTGAAAATCACGGTTTTTTAATTGCTCTCACATTTCAAAAATTCGCAAAAAAAATCGAAAAAAATTTTTTCCAATAATTTTGTTTTCTAAAAAAATCCGGTGATTAAGGCGTTCGATTGAGCTATCGGTCGATGGAAACGGATTTAAGCTCGATTTTTGGCGAATTTTTGAAATGTGGGAGCAGTAAAAAACAACTTGTACGACCACGCAGAGATGCATTTTTATGGCTCAAGGAAGCGTTTTTGAGCTTCGAGAATGCAAAAATCGGATTCCTCGTGTAAAATTACCCCCATAGGGGTCATTTTCAGAAAAAAATCGAGGAAAAATTTTTTTCGAAAAAATTCACGTTCAATGCGGTCGCTAATCGTTAGTAGTACCAAAACAAAAAATAAAACCCTTGTGCTATAAATTTTATTTTTTATTTATTTTTTGACATGCTTGAACGCAGCCTTAAAAATAAAAAAAATAGAAAAACTACGGAAAATGGTCGAAAAACACCAAATACACTCGATTTACAGCACAAGAGAAGAAAATCATTCAAAATTTTGTAATTTCGCTTTTCGTTTCAATGTACACGTTGCAACGCGTTGCTTGATGCAATAAAAAGTTCCGTGGTAGCCAAAAAAAATTTTTTCGAAACCACGCTAGAAATGTTCTCCATATTGGAATACATTTGCCAGAAAAAAATTTGGCCGAAAAAAATTATCGTGGGTGTTAAAACAGAGAGGTTAGAAAATTTAAAAAATACACATAAAATCGATGGTATTGAGCTTCGGACAAGGTTTTGAATTTTTTGCGGACATCGGCTTGACTCGAAATTTAAAAACTTTCTCATGCGTTAATCTCACTTTATAAATTCAACTTGCGCGCTCGAACCGTTTCAAACTCCCACCTAGGTTCGAATTTTCGAGATATCGTCTCTTAAAACAATACCTATGCGTTTAGGAGATTTGTAATATGTCTTGATAAAAATTTCTCCATATTCAGACAAGCTTATTTCACAAATCTCGGAATTAAGCTTCGCTCTAGCAAGATGTTTTCTATTTAGTTCCTTGTTAAATGATAAAGATTTTCTGCCACCAAGTTGCTCATAAGTAACGATTATTCGTCCATTTGGTGGACTATTTTGGCATAATCGAATAACTTCCGAAGTTTCCTACAATTTTATGTATATCGTAACAATATATGTTCTTACATTATGATATTGATTAAGAATATTCTCTTTAAAGCTTTCGATACTAGAGCATTTTGTTTTCAAATCTGTGATTCTAACATAATTACCATCAAAAAAATGTTTTATTGCATGATAAACAAAATGGGCTTTTGATCGAAAATGGAGTTCTCCACTTTGATTCTGTAATATTTGAATTACGACTTCATGCTTCTGATATGGTTTGATCACACTGATACCTACATATCTCTTCCAATCTAAACATTTTATCATTAAGCTAAATTAAAGATGATGTTAAGCTTTTTAAAAGTTGTTCAAAATAGATTTTTATGTACATGATATGTCAAAATTACGGAGTGTTTTGTCTGCCTAGAACTTCTCAGAACTATTTTGTCATAACTTTTTATCTACGTATAGATTGAAAAATACAAGAGTCGAATAGTGAGGAACTACCATAAAAAAGACATATTTTAGCTCCATTGTGCAAACCCCCCTAAAGTACACCTAATTTAGGGGGGTCACCGCACATCGTTTTTTGGTGGCTCATCGCACAGTGGTAAAAAATTCTTAATTAAAAATGCAGTAAAAATCGATCCATCGAGTGAATCGTGCTGTTCCACCGCGCAAAAATTTTCTCGAATGGATCCACTGAACATCGATATGGAAAATTTAGGGAGAACCATGTTAAAGATGATATAGATTAGCCTATAGAAAGTTATAACCAAAATTCTAAGAAGGTTTTGGTATAAAAATAACCCACAATTTTGGCCCATCCTGTATAGAGAAAAATTTACGGCAAACATTAAAATTTTTATTAAATGTATATCATAAAATTTACCGTTTTCGGATACTGCTTTCACACCCTCAATTATATCTCTGACTAATGCATTTAAATCATGTACATCCTCTAAATTAATTTATTATCTTTTAAAATATCAATTTTGAGTAGTTACATTAAAAAATTCTTAAATTTTTGGCTCTAAGTAAAAAATAAAGTCATAAGAACATTTTCTAGAAGGATGTTACTCAAGCGTATCTTAAAGGGGGGTGCTGATCGAGGCTGGATCTCGAAAAAAATTTTTTTTCTCAAAATTGGCTGATTTTTGGTACTCGGGGGTTTTCGGGCACGAGAAATCGATTGGCGCAAGTCCCGAGTTTTTTTATGACCCCCTATCGGGGGTAGTGGTGAAAACATGTAACATGTTTTCACTTTTTGTCGAAACTTGCTACACATGATAGCTCATTTTGTAGATCTTGGCCTAA
>OZJO01000075.1:0-13071 GCA_900406225.1 Acrobeloides nanus
GTCCTTCTATTGTATCTTTCCGTATGCTACAACAGTAAGGATTACACCCCTTACAATTGCAATAATTGCCCCCCCCCCTAGCTACGCCCCTGGGTACGCATAAACTCACAATTTTCATGACACTTACAAAATATCTAGGCTAAGAAAGAAGAGCTCAAAGAAATTAAACAAGGCTTTTATGAATATGATCCAAATTACAAGCCCAAATTCGTTATGATTATTGCCACGAAACGGCACAACAAGCGTTTTGCTAAATTAGAAAGCCAAAAGATTGTGAATGTCGAACCAGGCACAGTGGTGGACAAAAAGTTTATGCGAGAAGACTGCCTCGAGTTTTTTATGCTTTCTCACTTTCCAATTCAAGTATTCTACCTTCAAAAATTTTTACCAAATTTTAGGGAACTGCAAAATTCACTCAATACGCGGTGCTGTTCGATGAAATCGATATTCCTGAGAAAATTGTAAAATATTTTCTTCTTTCTTTGTGCTATGAGCATCAGATTGTTTCATCTGCAATTTCAATCCCTGCACCGGTTTATCAAGCGGATGAGCTGGCCAAAAGAGGCATGAATGTATACAGAGAGCTCAAAAATTGTTACGATGAGTTAAAGTAGGAATATATTATTTTTATGAACTTAACAGAAAAATGTAGAAATCTTATTCCGAATCTTCCACGATTGCCTATTCCACCCGAGGAGTACCATACGCTTACTAACAGACTCTGTTATTTGGGAAGCCGATTGGAGTCACAACGTGTTACTGCATAGTAAACTCTACTCCGTTTAATTTTTTACAAGAGATAATATTTTTATGAGATTTTGTAAGAAACATTGTACTTTTTAAAATCGTTTATTTATAAGCTAAACTTATTTCTTAAACCAATTATTTCTTGTAATTACTCCAAATCGTTGTAATGATGCCCTTTGAGTAGTAGTCTGCTTTTGTTCACTCGTAATATTTACTTGTATATGAGTGCATCTATATAGTCTGGAGATGTGAAATCGTATCCTTCTAAAAGACTTTATTCGTGAAACATTTTAACCTTAAGAATTACTTGTTGACAATAATATACAGAAATGGATGATATCCTTGTTCTAGAACCAACATCCATAGTTGCATTAGCTGTCCTAGATAATCCCTTGGACAAAAATAATAAAAATACATTTGAGTAATAGTTTTAATGGCACATGGTATAAGGGTTAGAAATAACATGCGCCATTCGGTTGAGGTCATTTGACTAGTGCCGCTTTTGCGGCGCTAAAGTTTAAATATATAATAGCGAGCAGTGTAGTTGTTGCGCTAGGCACAAATCTTCCTATAGAAATGAGACAAGCTTATAATAAAAATGTAATAAAATATTATTGAAATAAAAGAGAAAGAAGACAGGCTTTTGGAACGCGATTTTTTACGGCCCTAAAAATGGGCTGTGCCGGAACTGCGATTTTTGAGAGCCGGGTCGTAATCGCGGCTTTTTGACATGTCTTGGGAGGGGGTGTTGCCAATATGTGATACCCAATGGTATTCGGACTTTTTCTATTATATTGACATACTCTTGCTAATATCAGCATTATACAAAACACATATATAAAAACAGCCATTATTAATGCCCCAATTTGCAGTACATGAATAGTTTCACCCAAAAACCAAAATGGCCTCACAATTGAATTTGGACATCCAACTCGATTGTGAAAATTCAATATGGTCAGATTTTTATCAGTATATACAAAAGTATCCGGATTTTTAAAGATACTTATAGGTATAATATTGAGCAGAATTAGGAATACAATCAAAAAGTACGATAGTACTGCAGACATCTAAAATTTTTTTCTTCAAAATTTGATTTTTTAAAATAAAATTCTTACATTAGCAAAGAGCTTTTCAGAAATTCCAATGGAAAACCCGCTAATAGCAACAAATCGATTTATAGCCAAGGCCAAAGTCATAATGTTTGTTGGGAGAAAGCCGACGTCATCAATGGTAGGCGACATGATCTGAAATTTATGGGTACAGAAATGGGTATAACAGTAAATTTTTACCCAACCCACACCAAATAAGGCCTTTAGGGGATTCGTTCCAAACACCATAAACCAACACGTTGAGGTCCAATCTAACACTGCGTAAATGTCCATAATTCCGAGATAGAATAGTAGTCGATAACAACCAATTCCCTTGAAATCGTTTCTTCGTACAAGAATCTAAAATTTTGTTTAGCCATACTAGCCTATTACAAGTCAGACTATGACTTTTTTCAATTTTACAAAAATTTTGAGAAAAAAATAGTGGGGACCATTATATTAGGTTGGTAACTAAGTAATGAGTCTATTTTTAAAAATTCAAAAATAAAATTTTATACGCCTTAAACTCAATTCTACTACTATAAATGTGTAATGTGTTTCTGTCTGTCCAGACGATCTCGGGAACGCTTGATTTCAACTGCCACAGCCAAAACAAAAGTTGTATGAGACGGCGTGGCGACAGTTGAGAACGGGCACTTGAGGATGAGACATTTAAGGATGTCTATTTGAGGACTTGACACTCGAGGACGGGTACTTGAGGACAGACATTTGACGATAGGACATTTGAGGANTTTGGGGCTTAAAAAATTTTATGAAACAAGACGGCGTGGCGACAGTTGAGAACGGGCACTTGAGGATGAGACATTTAAGGATGTCTATTTGAGGACTTGACACTCAAGGACGGGCACTTGAAGACAGACATTTGAGGATAGGACATTTGAGGACGGGACATTTGAAGACAGCCATTTGTAAACGGGACATTTGAGGGCGGAATATTTGAGGATGGGTGTTATTTAGGGCCTAAAAATCATATCCCACCTTTGTTCCTCAAATGTTCCGTCCTCAAATGACCCATTTACAAATGGCCGTCTTCAAATGTCCCGTCCTCAAATGTCCCGTCCTCAAATGTTCCGTCCTCAAATGTCTCATCCTCAAGTGCTCGTCTTCAACTGTCGCCACGCCGTATGAGACGATGAGAGAAGATGATTGACACCAAAATCATCGAAATTGGAGACCAAACAAATTTTTTCAAAAAAAGGTTAGCTATAGATGGGATTAATAAAAAAAGTATTAGTAATAACTAATACATTTTTAACAAGAAATATTGCTTGGAAGTGCCGCTTGGTTCCTGGTACTTATGTTTATAGCTTAAACCGTACCCATAAAACAGATAGATAAGGAATCAGTGTACCATAATACCATATAAACATAAAGATGCCAATTATTATATAATTAGGCTTTAATAAATCGACGACGTCTGAGGTATTGGAAAAATCTGTCATCTTCTAAGAAGGAGCACTAATTTTGAGCTATAAAATCTATAGGTGTATGATAAAATAAACTTTAGTAGAAGGAAATCAAACGCTACGCGCTTTGATGGGAAGAGGTGAGCGTGAAGACTCTTCTCCTCTCCTCCGAGGCTGAACTTCTTCGAGCATTTCTTCCTCTCTCGCGCGTAAATTTTATGACAATCACGTTTCAGAATCCTGTTACGGATTTTTGCAGTATGTCAAATTATGTTACGCAATTAAATAGAAAAAACAACAACAAAATTTTTAGGGGGTACCCAATAAAAGTGATATCGATCTTCTTCTCTTTTCGTCACATATAATTGGATCACCCGTAACGGGAGAAGGGGGAATATCTAAAATTTTAGTCTATGAACTGCTTTGTTTCTGATACTGGTGTTTGCAAATTGAAATGATTTTATTACATGTAAAACTCATAAAAAAAGCTCTTTTAAGCCTATAAATAAGTCAAAATAACGACTTCAATTATCATGCAAACGTGAAAATGAGAGTTTAAGAAAAAAAGTCGCCTGTTTCTCAGCAAAGCTGATAAAATAATCATACATCATAATAAATTGTAGTGTTGTGATTGTTAAAACTTTGGCTTTTGCTCGTAAAAGAAAGTTGAAACATCAACAGAAGTTTATTCTGGTTGTTATACGTCATTTGATACCAAGAACTCGAGAAATAGCCAAACAGTAAAAAGTTTAAACGTTTGAAAGTTTGAAAAAAATCGATATTTTCAAACGCAATTTTGAAAATAAGGGAACCGGCAAGTAGAGTCCGTGTAATTTCGACCCGAGACATATATCAAAAAATTTCTCATCATTTTTTAAGATTTTTGGCAAAATCCGTTTTTCCTTAATGAACTTAAAGTTTTTGAGTATTTTTGAGGGTCCAAAGATGCATTTGAAGTTAGAAAAATATCGCTTGACCATATCGAAATTATCAACCGATTTATTAAAGCCTTCATGGCGCAATCGGCAAAGCATTCTGCTTAATGCGGGGTCGAAATTTCACGGACTCTACTTGCCGGTTCCTTGTGAGTTTTCTCACAAACACAAAGAAATTTCTTTTTCGAATTCCGCCAACTTTGATTTCTTCCCATCACTAGTCTGAAGTGGTATATAATTTTAAAGAATTTTTGCTTATTCACTGTAGAAAATAAAAAGCGTATAAATTTTAGAAACAATCAATTACATCTATAACAGTGGTTCAAAAGTTTGGCTGTAGGTGGCCGTATTGGACCTCAAAAATCCGGCCTCATGCGGCGACGAACCGCACCTATCTTCCTTCTCCGGCTCCAGTAGAGCCTTTGCCACCCTCGAAATTAGAACCCAGATTCATCTATGTCAGGTCCCTATCTCCAACAATATGTATATTCATAAACAAAAATTCTACAGATTTATCAAAATCTGGAGTTAATGGCCTCACCCATCCCAATACTGGAGTTTGGCTTGGATTGTATGCAATTGAAACAAAGACAAAATTCGCGTGGACGCATGGAACCCCACTTGATTACACCAAATGGGGTACTGGTGAGCCTGATGGTATTGGTGAAGATGGTTAGTCATAGCCGCATTTTTTATAAATAGTAAAATTCGTATTTCTTAAAATTTAGGAGCAAGTGCCAATTGTATGGATATACATTCAGATTTGGTTACTGGATTTGAAGGCTTGTATGAAACATGGGATGATGACAATTGTTGGGTCAGCATGCGAGCATTTGTTTATAAGAAACCAGCATATACCTATTATTAATTTGTTATAAATTGGTTTAAAAATGTAAATATATTCTTGTTTTTGTTATTTTTAACTTTGAATGTAATTTGTCAAAATGTATCAAATTTATTCGCCTATAAGAAATTATAATAATTAACATAAGCAGCTTTTTTAGATCATATACAAATTGGAGGTGAACAGCAGTAGTCAAAAGCCGTCCCAGACAAGGCGATATCCGAAACCCGGCCCGCACTAGGCCGAGACCCGGATTTCTTTATACTCTGGGTCGCATCCTGGCCAGTAAAGATGATGAGCCAGCCCTCTACCCGAGACTGGTGAGCCAGCTCTCTACCCTAGAATGGTTGTCCCCACAACAAATTAGATTTTTAACTAGTAAGCCAATTATTTCTTGTAACTACAGATCGTTGTACTGATGCCCTTCGTGTGGTCTGCTTTTGTTCACTCATAACATTTTCTTGTATACGAGTGCATCTATATAGTCTGAAGATGTGAAGTCGTATCTTTCTAAAAGACTTTAGTCGTGAAAAATTTTAACCTTAAGAATTACTTGTTGACAATAATATACAGAAATGGATGATATCCTTGTTCTAGAACCAACATCCATAGCTGTAGTAGCTGTCCTAGATAGTCATTCGCACAATAATAATAAAAATACACTTGAGTAATAGTTTTAATGGCACATGGTATAAGGGTTAGAAATAACATGCGCCATTCGGTTGAGGTCATTTGGCTAGTGCCGCTTTTGCGGCGCTAAAGTTAGAATATATAATAGCGAACACCAGTGTACATCCCCCCCGAAAAATTTGAATACCACATGCAAATTTTCAAAATCTCACGGGAAAGGGATAAGAAGCAAGGACATAGCTGTAGGAGAGGGGGCAGCGTCCCCCCATTTTTGAGTTAAATCAGCTTCATTTTTCGGAACTTTTGCATATAAGCTTTTTGCAACTCTTCAATTATATTATCTCAATGGTTTAGTTGGTAATACGCCCGTCTAACCTTTTAATGTTATAGAGTTCGAGTCCCGGTGCCATCGATTACTTTTTTTGCATCTTGTTTCTTAAAAACGCTTTTTTTAACTCACCCTGTATAATTTTTGTAATTTTTTATAAAAATGGGTTAGTTAGGGGCAGTGGTTGTTGGGTACGGTCCATGAGATAGGCCATGATGCGATTTTTACGGTACTATAAAATGGACCGGGCGGGACAGCGATTTTGTAGGCACGGGCCATAAAAATCGCGGCTCTTGACGTGTCTTGTGGGGGGGGGGGGGGGGGGGGGGGGTATTGCTAATACGTGGTACCCAATGGTATTCGGACTCTTTTCTGTTATAATATTGACATACTCTTGCAAATATCAGCATGATACAAAACACATATATAAAAACAGCCACTATTAATGCCCCAATTTGTAGTACATGAATAGTTTCACCCAAAAACCAAAATGGCCTCACAATTGAATTTGGACATCCAATTCGATTGTGAAAATTCAATATGGTCAGATTTTTATCAGTATATACAAAAGTATCCGGATTTTTAAAGATATTTATAGGTATAATATTGAGCAGAATTAGGAATACAGTCAAAAAGTACGATAGTACTGCAGAAATCTAAAAAGTTTTTTCTTCAAAATTTCATTTTTCAAATAAAATTCTTACATTAGCAAAGAGCCTTTCAGAAATTCCTATGGAAAACCCGCTAATAGCAACAAATCGATTTATAGCCAAGGCTAAAGTCATAATGTTTGTTGGGAGAAAGCCGACGTCATCAATGGTAGGCGACATGATCTGAAATTTATGGGTACAGAAATGGGTATAACAGTAAGTTTTTACCCAACCCACACCAAATAAGGCATTTAGGGGATTCGTTCCAAACACCATAAACCAACATGTTGTGGTCCAATCTAACACTGCATAAACGTCCATAATTCCGAGATGGAATAGTAGTCGATAACAATTATTTCCCTTGAAATCGCTTTTTCGTATAAGGATCTAAAATTTTGTTTAGCCATACTAGCCTCTTAACAAGTCAAACTATGACTTTTTTTAATTTTACGAAAATTTTGAAGAAAAACATGGACTCATTTTTTAATGGCTTGGAGGGGAAGTTACCTCGGGTTCCTCATCACCTCCACAGGGTTGTACGAGCTCTAAAATTTCGGGGAGGATGCCTGATTATAAGAGCCCCCTTATGTTTTTTTAATTTTTTGTCCAAAATTGGATAAAAATCATACAGGGTGTCCCACGTAACGTTACACTAATTTTGATCGAATTTTTTCAAAAAAAGATTAGCTATAGCAGGGGTTAATAAAAAAAGTATTAGTAATAACTAATACATTTTTAACGAGGAGTGCTGCTCGGGAGGGTTGCTCGGAGTTACAACTCCCGAGCGCGGAGCGCTCGGCTCTCAGTACTTATGTTTATAGCTTAAACCGTACCCATAAAACAGATAGATAAGGAATCAGTGTACCATAATACCATATAAACATAAAGATGCCAATTATTATATAATTAGGCTTTAATAAATCGACGACGTCAGAGGTATTGGAAAAATCTGCCATCTTCTAAGAAAGAGCACTAATTTTGAGCTATAGAATCTATATGTGTATAATAAAATGAACTTTCGTACCGGGAAATCTTTCGTATCGAACCTTTCTCCCTTTCTCACGCGTAAATGTCAATCACGTCTCGGAATCCTGTAACATAATAGATTTTTGCAGTATGTCAGATTATGTAACGTAATGGAATAGAAAAAAAACAACAATTTTTTTACGGGGTACCCAATAAAAGTGATATTGATCTTCTTCTCTCGTCATCACATACAATTTTACAGGGTCTCTCTGTAGGTTGGGACTATCATTGATTTGAGGGTTTCTCGTCACAAAATCGGTTATTTTCAATGCGGTTTTTTGGAGAGAGTTTAGACGATTCTGCTTCAGATCCTATAAAAATATTCAAAATTCGCGTTTTCTGATATGCGAATTTTTCAGTTTGAAGTTTTCAAAGCACTTTTCTCCGCCTTTCTAATAAGGTAGAGATTTGATTTTAACATAATCTGATAGCTTAATGACACTCAAACAACATAAAAAACCGTATCAAAAAATCTTTTAACAGTCTTGAGAAATAGAATTGTCAAAAATTGAGAAAAAATAATAAAGAATTTAAAGTTGTGGGATGACGTAGCCTCAGTGGCGCAGTAGGCTTCGTGTTTGAAAGATTGCGGGTTCGATACCCAGCTTTGTTGCTTGGTTTTTGCCCAAAAATTGGTTTCAATTTTGACAATTCTATTTCTTTTAATAGTGATGCTTTAAGTTTCCCTTTAAAAACACAAATTTTCCATCAATTTTAACGTTTCTAACATTTTTGGCACATTTGAATTCATTTAAAAACATCAAAAACCAATAGACCTTTTATATATATTTTTGGAAGGGTATTTGAGGTCAAAAATCGCATTTTTCATCCTTCCGCTTAGAGTTTGAGGTCAAAATAACGCCGGAATCGTGTTCAGCGTCAAAAACTACCCCTAGAATGTTGGTTTCGGCGCTTGAAACCAAGTCGAGAAAACACAAACGTCACGCTTTTCTGACGAAAATTGGGTTACAGGATTTTAACGAACGTGAACATCCCTACATCTGAGCGATTTTTTATGATTTTGGGCCCGGAGCTTTTTGACATTTCTAGGAATACACGGAAAAACACGGAAAATCGATTGCGTGCATTCCCGAAGCTTGAAAATGCTTTCCTGATCCCAATTAGGCATAATTAGCCAGATTTTAGGGCAGAATCCGAACTTTTTTCATTTTCTCGTGAATACGATACCCTGAATCAGGGCCAGGGAAGCATTTTCAAGCTTCGAGAATGTACGCAATCGATTTCCCGTGTAAAATTATCCCTAGAAATGTCACTTTTAGAAGAAAAAAGCTCCGGACCCAAAATCATAAAAAAAACCGCTCAGAAGACATTTTTTGGACTATCCTGTATATCTAAAATACTAGTCTATGAACTGCCTGGTATTGTTTTATTACATTTTTATTACATTTTATTTCATGTAAAACTTTAAACAAGCACTTATTAAGCCTATAAATAAAGCAAAATAACGACTTTAACAATCATGAAAACTGCGCAATTGAGATTTCAATAATAAATGTCTAAAATTTTCTGCAAAGCTAAAAAATAATTATACATTGGAATAAATTATCGTGTTGTGACTAGTGATTTTTCAATACAAAAAGTTGAATAAATTGTTAGTCAACTTTTCCTCAGCAATGCGCACAATCGATTCTCTGCCTAGAAAACCCCCTAGAATGTTGGTTCCCCTGCGAAAATTCGAATTGTAGTTCATTTTTGGTTCGTTACACATAGCCCTTCTCTGAATCAGGATCAGGGAAGCATTTTCAGGGTTCGGGAATGCGATCGATTCCCCGTATAAAATTACCCCTATAGGAGTCATTGTCGAGAAAGATTTGAGCTTGGTCTTTTATTGGAATGCGAAAATTACAACAATTCAACAGCTTATATATTCTTTTACATGGTCATATAAAAGCGAAATGTTGACATACACTGGGCGGAGCATTTCTGCTAAATGCTCGAAAATTGACAACGTAACATCCGCTTATCGAGATATTGAATTTTGTATATTCATCTGGATCACCCTGTACATGCTTGACCATTTATTTTTTACCGCTAGTTTATTTTTATGGATTTTTTTAAATAACTTTAAAAAATTTTTAGTGCTTAGAGTCTGACCCATAACTTGGATTTCGGCATATATGATTTTCATTTCTTATTGGTGGCAAGTCGACTTGTTCAAAAATCATCATCTCATTTTCTTCTCCATAAATATGCGAATCATCGTCGCTATTCATTTTGGAGCAAAGATCCATCGAGCAGACTAGATTCCACCCCAAGCTTCTTAATTTTTCAATGATAAAAATGAGTAAATGTCGTCCACAATGGGCATCAGCTGTTAGGTCTCTAGAAGCGAAGGGGAAGCCACGAAGTTTGAACTCCACTCCACAGTTTATTGAGGCTAAAATGGTAATTTGTTAAAAATATAGTAGCGGACAAAATACGGGCTAAACATTTAATCATGTCCATGAGAGAAATAATCAGATCTCGGCTTTTGAAACAGCATCTCAGATATAATTTTTTGAACAAAATATGACTTGTTGTGTTCCAAAAGTAGTGTATTAGAACGAAATCCTGAATCTTTGACATAAATCTGAAGTCACCATGAGATTCGCCATATTTTATAATCCTAGAGCGAAGAAAATCTGTTTCAGAAGCTGATTATTTCTCTCATAAACATGATTAAATATTTGGCCCAAATTTTTTGTCCGCTACTGTACCATTGATCATTGTATGAATACCTCCTCCTAAGGGTAATTTTTCCGAGAGAAAAATGAGGGAGGACACCAGGCACATAATAAATATCTTACACTCAGATTGTATTCCTTTTCCCCATTGATTAATAATCATTTCTCGAATTTGCGTAGTAACTGATCCTCTAACTTTTATGAGCCTAATAGTATCTGAACAACATGGCACCAATCCAAAATACTTTGTTTCTGCCGCTTGGCATGTTTCGAATAATATTGTGGCCTAAATTTTTTGGAGCTACTTAGGCTCTTATATAGGGGAAGGCAAAAGTTCTGACCCAGGCGGATAAAAATTCTGACCCAGGCGGACAAAAATTCTGACATTGTCCAAAAGGTGTTTTCTCGTCCAGAATTGTCGAGAAAACATATTTTTAAAATGTCAAGACTTTTGCCCCTTGGGTCAGGACTTTTGTCCGCCCAGATCATAACTTTTGCCTCCCCCTTTACCCCCATTGAACGTGGTCTAAAATCGAAAAATTTTATTTTTTGAAATTTTCTCAAAAATGAAGCTATTAGGGGTAATTTTATGCGGGAAATACGTTGGCGATGTTATTTTTGCGTAAAAACGCTTCCATTTTTTAGAAAATCCATTTTTCCATTTTTTAGAAATCGAATTTTTGCATATTAGCTTTTTCGAAATACTTTCTTTGTTCGAAAATTCGATTTTCTAAACAATGGAAGCGTTTTTACGCAAAAATAACATTGCCAACGTGTTTCCCGCATAAAGTTACCCCTAACAGGGTCATTTTTGAGAAAATTTCAAAAAATAAAATTTTTAGACTACGTTCAATGGGGTATAAGAGCCGAGGTAGCTCCATATTTTATATTAAAAATCATCATTTTGTAGTTTGTATTAGTTGCTCTTTGTTTGCTCTTTGTCTACTTTTTTGAAATTCTTTTTTTCTCTAACCACTATGTGAGACTTATCTTTAGAATAAATTTTTATTGATCTCTTTTCCTGCGTTGTTTTCTTCCCATCCACGAAAACTAAACGCCAAATGATGAGTTGCAACGGGCGGTCTTAGTACCCATATGCAGACTGTTGCATTTCTGAGGCGCTTTTGGAGAATCGAATTTGATTCTCCCTTTTAACGAAAAATTTTTCTATTGCATACACAAATTTTGTTTTATTCTGGCCATACCTTGTCAAATGTAGCAAGCGATAGTTGTAAAGCACCACAAATTTTCCATCCCATTTTCTTCAGTTCTTCAAAAATTGTTAAAAACATTAATTGGGTTGGCGCATTTTCGGAACTTGATTCATGAAATGGAGTGCTTTGGAAAATTATTTCGGAGCAGCCCATCTAAATTTTTTTACCAAAAATTTGATTTACGAGCCGGAACAAAGATCAGATAGAGGCCAATGTAGTGGCGTATTGAGAACAATCGATTGGAGGGGGGTCTTTTTATCCCATCGTAAAAAATTTTTTGAAATTGAATCCTAGGGATTCCATATGCCAAACTTCGAATGATTAAAATTGTTAAAAATAGTGACTTAATTGTTCAAGCTAGCGGCAAGCATTTTTTGGCAAAAATTTACCATTTTTCCACAAAAAAATGTCATCCTTCTCACAAATATGACCAAGATTTGCCATTTTTCAACAAAAAAATGATCACAATCTACCCTTTTTCAGCAAAAATGACCCAAATCTACTATTTCTCAACAAAAAATGACTAAAATCTACCCTTCTTCAACAAAAACCAAGGTCCAGTTTCAAATCCGAACTGCGCGGTTGATATCCATGTATCTCAACCACGCTGATAGATTTCAACCCGTGGTTCAGATTTGAAACCCCAACTTTTCCGATATATACCTCGTTTTACTCGTCTAGTTGAGCTGAATCAAATGGTGACTCGTTTTTAAATTTTCAAGTTTCCCAACCGCCGTGCCCCCCCCCAAATTTTTTTCATGAAGTATCACTAGAGAAGATGAGTCCTTCCTCTCTCATCATACGAGTTAAAATTTTGCCACAACTTACATAGGAAGGCTTAATTTCCCTAACACCACCATCTAACCATTTTCCATCCAAAATTATATTCTCAATTTTTGTAAAAACTTCTTGTGGACATTCAAATAGACGTATGCGGTTTTTCTGTCCTATGGACATTAAGAAAAAGTTTACTGGCTCTGTCACAGAGTTTACATGGCTGGACTAAATTAAATCTTATTCATTATTTTCTTCAAAATGAATTTTACCCGCCGAAAGAAAAAGGTGTCATTTTTAAAATTTCCTTTCAAACTAAGCGGTGCTGCATATTCATATCCATATGCAAAAAATCTTCGGATTAGAGTTACAAATATTCTCTGAGCAGTTATCATCTAAACAAATTGCTTTTATAGTCTTTGAAATTCATTAGAGTTAGATAATCAAGTGGCTAGGACACCGGTCTTTATGTTTTAGGCCATGCGCACCAAAATGTCGAAAAGGTGCAGGCAAGGGTCAAAATTTTAAAAAATTACGCTAATCGATTTACAAGGGACGTTTCGACATAGGAAAATTTTTGTACGTTAGTTTTCGGCCTATTTTTATGTACTCATATCCTACTTTTATTTGGATAATAAACTAGGAAAAACATTTTGGCACCTGGCTCCATCACTTTAAAAGGCCTTAATTTTTACATGTGTGGCCCTCCTCTCGGCCAGGAAGG
>OZJO01000077.1:0-12405 GCA_900406225.1 Acrobeloides nanus
TGAGAAAAATAATGTTGGTGGCAAAAAATAGAGAATGTGTCACCCGTAAGGTTTTTCAAACATACACGTTTTATATAAGAAGATCCTATTCTTCCTCTATAATAAAATACTCACAATGAAGTCATAATCGGGATCCCGACTGCTTATCTGGTAAGTTTCGATCACGTTCAATTCGTTGAAATGCGCTCGCCTTCGACGTGTCAAACCGCTCGAGTGATAACGAGACCACTAAAAAATATGCAATAATTTCTAGGTATTCAAACATTTTCAGGTTGCTAAAAATCTCTCTGAAATTTCAGAAAAAAAGCATCAGACCCCTAGAAAAAAAAGCAATAGTCCCGAAAAAAAGTAAAATTTTAATTCAAAAGGAATAATAATGTGTCATCACAAAGGCGGTTGCGTTCGTCGCTCCACTGAATTTTTAAAAGACTAAAAATGCGTTCTACAAATGCATTGCTGTTTAAAAATTGCATTTTTGTTCAAAAATGATCAATTTTGGATATTTTTTGGTGAGAAATCTTTTGGATAAAAACATAAGGGGACCATCAAGTGATACAGTACCTGAAGTGTCATAATTTTGGTCCAGAATTGGGGGAAGGGGAATTTTCAGGTTTGAGGGGGGGGGAGGAGTTTAATACTTTTTCGAAAGTTTTTCTTCCTCGAAAAATGAAAACTTTTCAGGTTTGGGGGGATTTACATCCATCCCCCATAATTACGGTACTGCATACCTGTATAAAGAAAAACTTCACTTCCTAAAAAACTTACTGTGAATGCAAAGAATGTCGTGAAAATAAGCAGAAATGTACCGAAGAACTTCGTCGTTAAACATGGATAAGACAACATCGAGTGGCAAATTCGAAGTGCACCGATTAAAGCGACAAAGACGATCACGTTTGCTTCGTAGCGATATCTGGAAAAAACGACTAGAATAAAGACAAAAAAACTATAAACAAACCCAGAGCTCATTTTGCTTGAAGTTCCACCACTCATTCTAATTCTTATACTCACAATTATAATGGAAAAGCAACTTTCTAAAAAGTACCAGAAATTATAAATCTACTAAAAAAGTTGCATGAAAACAAATAAGCGCTTTACGTAAAATGGCTAGTAAGGTAAGCGCACAAACAGAAATGTTTGGTACTTATAAATTGCGTTGTCCCAAAAGCGGATAACCAATGTGTATGAGTCGTAACGTTTTTTTGTTATGACTTATACGGATTTTCCTGTTACGATTTATACGGATAGCGGTTACGACAACCCGTACGAGTAATATTACGACCAGAGATGGAACGTAACCAAATGAATTTCGTAATTCTAAAATTCTCGTAAAGTGTAACTCGTAATTTCTAAATCAGTCATACATGTTACATTGGAAAACGTTTGCTCATCTTATTGTTGTTATTCAAAACTTTTTTTCCTACAGTTTCATCTCCCAGTAGGTTTCGTAGCAGATCCAATATTTCTCCAGCCGTCGAAAACAAATTCTCGGATTCAATAGAACTTAAGGGCCGCCACTAATACGATAAGACGGCTCTCGAACGGACTTTACTTCACTAATAACTTCACTAATTGCGTTCGGAAACATCACTAATAGGCGTTCGGACGCGTTCTGAAACGTTCGGATGCGTTTGGGCGCTCGTCCGAACGTTTCTGAACGCGTCCGAACGGAATTAGTGATGTTATTAGTGATAACTTAGTGAAGTCAACAATTTTCGAACGAATTAGTGGCGGCCCTAAGGGAGCCGGCAAATACTTTCTCAACAGATTCATGAGTAAGGATGCGCGCTAAATGTCTCGAACAGGTGGTTCGAGACGCTAAACGTCTCGAATTGCTGTTCCGAGACTCAATTCGAGAAGCTAAACGTCTCGAACAGCAATCCGAGATGTTTAGCGTCTCTGAAATTTGTCAACCCATCGAAAATGCAAGCGAGTTTTCAATCGTAATTGAGTAAAAACATGCAGTTTTGATCGATTTTGATGATCAAAATTTTCAATCTCTAGTGTCAATATTTTAATAACACCATGAATCCGAAAGAGATTTTAAAAATTTCAGTTTTTTCATGTCAATTACAAAATTTTTTAATTTTTTTTCGTACCATCTCAGTGTATCTTAGCGAACAAGTTCTTCCTTATTTCAACAATACTCGGCTGTTCATCAATGCCCTTGGAGTTCAACGATTGAGTAGATTCAATAGATTTTTACACTGATTAGGATTTGTTGGTTGAGGGGAAAATTGGTTTTTATTTTCTTTGTAAAAACTTTCATCCCGTGGGAATTTCATCATCTTCCATCTCAAAAAATTTGTATGACAAGCTTTTGAGGTGTTCAACACGGACAGTCTTCTAACAAATCTTCACAAAAATTTTTCTTTTCCAGAGTCATGTGTGATGTTTTTTCTAGTCCAACTGTTACTGTGTTTATATAAAAAATCGTTCGTTTATTTTATAAAAATAGGATTTTTCGCAAATTTTTGATATTAATACCATTCGCTTTGGTGATTTTTATAACGAAACAAGAAAAGTATGTGAAATTTTTGAACCGCACATTTTCAAGTTATTTGAACTATTCATTCATTAATATACTAGATCCACAAACAACTTTAAAACTATGAAAAATACTTCATTTAAATACAGCAATGCATTTATTAATAATATATAACTTATCAACAAAAGTTATACATAAAAAGCGAAAATATACAGGGGCAGAGAAGTCCTGGAAAAGGATGTACGAATTCCTGAAATGGGATGCAAAAAGTCCTGGCATAGAATGCAATAAGTTCTGACAAGCTCCCAATAAAAAAATCTACAACTTCATGAAGATTGTTGTAAATTCAAAACTAAAATTTTTCCTATGTCAGGACTTATTGCATTCTATGCCAGGACTTTTTGCACACTAAGACTTTTTGAATCCCATGTCAGGACTTCGTACACCCTTTGTCAGGACTCCTTCGCCCCTTGTACATCAAAAAGACCCATATTATGCAAAAAATACTTGGACAAGAATAAGCTGATTTTTTGGGAAACAACACAAATTTTTATAAGATGTTGATAATTTCATATCAATTTTGTGCACATTTATGGTCAAAATAATAATTTGAATTTTAGGGGAAAAAAGATAATTTTAAATTTGAAATGATTTTTAAGGTTAAAAAAACTTTTTCACCAATTTTTAAGCCCCTATGGGTTGCATACCATTTGATTTTTACACACTGTTTTCGTTAATTTTAGAGCCTCTGTAAACAACGAATCATACGTGTTTATAAGAATTTTGTTTTTTCATGGAGATTACGTTTTTAAGCCAAATAGCTAAACATAATCGTATTAAAACAAGATGACAGAGATCACAAACAATAGCTGACTCAGTGGCGGTGATGAGCTGTCCTCTTAAAGGGGGTATTTTTTATGAAAATTTTTTGCAAAATGACATATCTAGGGGTAGTTTTATGCGGGAATCTGACGTTATTTTCATGTCGATATTTTGACCTTGATTCGAATCTTTTTTGGGCACGAGCATAAATTGTGGCAATGGTGACGAATTTGTCTCTTACATAGACAATGTAAGACGCTGGGGGGATGACCACTAACGAAATCGAAAAAATGAAAATTTTTTCCTAATGGCTCCTCATGTTTTTACCCAAAATTTTTATATATATCGTATTTTCTCTAAAATAACCCCGGGTTATTTTGGTCTCTGAGTGACAAATTTGCCTTCTTGTTAACAAAATATTATCGTAATAAAAATTCAATTTCTGGCCGNTATATCGTATTTTCTCTAAAATAACCCCGGGTTATTTTGGTCTCTGAGTGACAAATTTGCCTTCTTGTTAACAAAATATTATCATAATAAAAATTCACATTTCTGGCCGTTGAAAAGGGTTGTCACTTTTTGTAACTTATGTGTGCATCTCTAACGCTCATTTTTGGGCGTAAGTTTTTTAGTTTTTCTATTTTTCACCCGCTACTGATCACAAACATAGGCTATTCATAATCAAATAAACATACGACATATAAAAAATACATTGAAAGTACACAAAAGAAAAACTTTGGTATACAAAAAATATTTTTCTTTCAAACATGAATAATAAAAAGCTCAAATAATGATATGCTAACAAACAAATAGTAATAATAAGACACATACAATACTACAGGGTGAGCCAAAAAAACCCGTACTTTTGCGTTTTTTGGTGAAAAATTTTCAAGTTTTTTCAAAAGTCGCCCCTTATAGGTGATTTTTGAAAAAAATTTCAAAAATTTTTCACCAAAAAAATCGCAAACGTACGGTTTTTTTGCTCACCTTGTATAGACGAAATATTTTATTATGACTACAATAAATTTTGAAATCTTTGAGCGACAAAAATATTGCTAGAGAAAGTTTAAAAAATGCCTTCTTCGAACAGTAGTAGCAAAATTTAATCGACATGGATATGACCCGTATGGTTGGNAATTTTGAAATCTTTGAGCGACAAAAATATTGCTAGAGAAAGTTTAAAAAATGCCTTCTTCGAACAGTAGTAGCAAAATTTAATCGACATGGATATGACCCGTATGGTTGGAGGGATGGATGTGATGGTCATGGGCATGTTCATCACCGGCACCGTGCGAGTGCCCTTCGGTTATCAGACGTAGCAGGCCAATTAAAGTGAATCCGATTATCATCATCAATAGCTTCAACAAATTCGGATGCTCGTTGTCACGTTCATGAATCAGAACCTGAACAAAAAAAAATTTAGTACCCATTTTCTAAGAATCAATTTTCTTCTAACAAGGGAAACCTTCCTATATATGTAAGTCCGCGAAATCGATATCGAAACCTAGCTAAAATTGTTCCTCATATATAAGACTTCCTATCAAAAATGATTTCTCGTATCCGAAACCCCCCCCCCCCCCCCCCCCTCCCCCCCCCCAAAAAGGTTCCCTTGTAAGTATCAAATTGAATTTTTTTCGTAAAAATCCACCTCAAAGAAAGTCACATAGAGAAAAGTTCCAACCGCTAATCCCTGGAATACCAATATGAGTAGATCTCGGAGGTAATCATTCAATAAGGAACTCTGTACAAACATCCCAATCAACGCACCCAATGGAGTCATCAGTGAAAATAGCAAGACTGAGGCACAGACCCAGTGTAGCGCATGAGCATGGGTTCTAGCCAGCTGTAGACCGACGGAAAAGGCCACGATCAATTTATGTACCATCAAAGACAGGAATATTGCCGAGACTTTTGCTGCATCATTCTGTACACCAAGTGCCAAGCCTTCTACTATCGAATGAAACGAAATAGCGAGCACAAATGTAATACTTCGAACACCGTGGCTGTGTGCATGTGGCTGGCTCTTCATCAAAATCGGCGGGTGTTCGTCAATCGTCTCACAATTTCTCTCACAACGCTCAGGCTCGGCAAGAACCACGTACTCAGTACTGAAAGTTCCATATCTGTAATAAAAGGAACGTGGGGTTTAGCTCACGGCGGGCTTTTCTCCCCTATTTACGATGTCCTACTCCACTAAAGAAGGAGTCCCTAAGGACAAATTTTTCAAAATTCAGTTTTTACCATTTTTTAGACCCAAAAATTTACGTATCCAAATTTTAATAACTTGAAAAAATGTGATGCATAAATTTTTTCACCTACAGAGTGAGCCAAAAAACCGTACTTTTGCGTTTTTTAGCAAAAAATTTTCAATTTTTTTCAAAAATCGCATGAAAATACCCCTTATAGGAAATTTTTTGTAAAAAATTGAAAATTTTTCACCAAAAAACAAAAGTACGTTTTTTTGGCTCATCATGTAAAAGTTTTAGATCAGAAATATCGTTAAAACGAATTTGTTCCAACATAAAATATTTAATGAATTTTATTCAATCTCTCAACAAAACCCTACTCTTTGTGGTTTGGACAAATGTGATCAGCCACATTATTTTTTATGGTCCCCGAATGATTTACACCATTTTCCACAGCTTTTATCGCATAGGTATTCGGATGAACTGGGGTTTCGGCTTCAATTTCTTGGTCTTGTAACAAGAGATTGCACGTGTGGTTTTCTGAAAAATAAATAAAACGTGGGCTAGGATAGGGTTTACTCCACACCTCAAAATGACACGGAACCGCTTTAAATCGGTTGAAAACGGCTCGAAAACGATGAAAAACTACCCCAAAAATGGAACCCACTTGTTTTTCGCCATTTTTGGGGTGCCCCAAAATGGTCTATACAGTGAAAACTCGTTAATTGGGCCCCTAAAGGGGGTTCAATAATAAGCCTATGGCTTTAGATTTAAGCTTTAGGCCTTATGCTTAAGCCTGGGTACCCCAAAAATGGCGAAAAACAAGTCGGTTCCATTTTTGGGGTGATTTTTCATCGTTTTCGAGCCATTTTTAACCGATTTAAAGCGGTATCATGTCATTTTGAGATATGGGGTAAACCCTACACTTACCAAAACGTGTAATGTGCGCCTGTTTGTATGAACTTTTGGATATGCAATCCAAACTCTAACGCAACACTTTAAGCCCCCTTATTTAAAAAAAGACATACCACGATCCAATGTAGTACCATTTCCATATAGCACAGTTTGAAGTCGAGGAAGGGTTCCATGGTGATTGCTAAAAAGTAGAAGATTAGATTTCATTTCGTGTATCCATATTTTCAAGTCAAAATTTGATCGGTACACTTTCGAAACAACAGATGCAAATCATGGAAATGAAATTTTTTTCTAAAAGTAACTCTTCTAAGGGGTTTTTATGCGGGGAATCTGAAAAAAGTATTTTTAAAGCGCCAAAACGGCATCCTAAGTCAGAAAAAGGAGTATTTTGACGTAAAATCAGTGTATATACTAGGAGATAATCCTATGATATACACTGGTTTTACGTCAAAATATGCCATTTTCTTAGGATGCCGTTTTAGCACTTCAAAAATGCTTTTTTCGGATTCCCCCGCATAAAATTACCCCTAGACTCTAGAAAAATTTTATTTCCATGAAATATGTCCGCCGTTCCGAAATAGTACCATTTGATCTTCAAGCCTTACTTTTCTTCGTGATGAGAATGTTTTCGTCCATGCGAGTGCCCATGAGCCGCCGATGGCACTACAAACAATACCAATTCTTCCAAGAAAAACAGCAGGAAAAATCCACAGCATGATAACAGTTCAGCTATTGGGTAGTCCACATGATATTTATAACGTTCCTGGAAATAATCCAAGTGGTCATTAAGCTCAGGTAACAGATGCATAAAGCAGGTCGCTAGGAAGACACCACCAGAAAAACACGTAAGCAAGCAAAGCGTCAAGGAAACAACACGCTTCTTTCGTTGGGTTTCGGCAAGAGAAGCTCGTTTTCGGAGTAGATTCAAGAGCTGAAAATTTAAAAAGAATTAGAAATTTTTAAAAAATCCAATTTTTTGACTTACGCGAACTGGGAAAGCACCAGCAATCAGCGTCAATACGATCATAACCGCCACGAGAATAACTTTCAAAATCATTAAATCCATTTTTTTAAAGACTCTTTCTACTAAATTTTTGGTGAGACTAAAAAATTTTAAGAAATAAAAATTCGAACAAATGTAACTCGAACAAATCGCGATTAATCGGCAAGCTATAAATGTCTATTATGATGTTTGATTAGTATGATGTTTGATAAGAATTAGTATGATTAGAATTAGTATGATGTTTGATAAGAAAAAATCGAAAAATAAAAATAAGTCACTCGTTGTTAATTTTCGATCACAATGAGTGGAAAAAGTTCAATATTAGTCGCAAAAGTCTCGATCAGTGTTACTAGGAGGGGGGGGGGCAAAAGTTTTAGACCAGATGAACAAAAGTTTTGCAACATGAAAAGCATTGCAATGCCCAGGATACGCATCTGGTTATACAACAAATAAGCACCGTTTAAATTATCTGAAACTTTTGTTCACCTGGTCTGAAACTTCCCCCTCCCCCCTCTAGTAGTAAAGTATCAGGGGTGGCAAAAATTCGGGGAAAACGTCCAAAAGTTTGGGGACAGACCGGCAAAAGTTCGGGGACATCTGACAAAAATTCGGGGATCCTACCCCTATCGGATTTTGCGTTTTTTGTATTAAAAACACAGAAAAACGCAAAATTCGACAATGTAGTGTCCCCGAATTTTTGTCGGTTGTCTCCGAACTTTTGTCGGTCTGTCCCCGAACTTTTGGACGTTTTTCTCCAAACTTTTGCTCCCTGATAATCTTTTCATATTTTCTCCGAAATTCGTATTTTATTTATTTTAAAAAACGCAACAAATGCCACGGAAACCAACAAANCGTTTTTCTCCAAACTTTTGCTCCCTGATAATCTTTTCATATTTTCTCCGAAATTCGTATTTTATTTATTTTAAAAAACGCAACAAATGCCACGGAAACCAACAAACAACTGTGTCCATAGAGAGCTGGGAAGTCAACTTTATAGGCGGGAATCAAACAACGACGAATGGTGTTTCTAAAGAAAAAATCCGAATGGATCTCTCGCACAATAAAAGAAAAATACATAACTCGCGCCGACTCTTTTCTCTCGCATCTTTCTGATTTGTTGACTTATAAAAATGGGCGGAGTTGAAGAATAGAAGAAAGTATGAGAAAGTCAATAGGTTGGAGAAAGTGAAACGAGAATTTTCTGCCAAGTTGAGAAATTCGTTTCAATGCAAAAATAATTTCGAAATGATTTTGGCATATAAATCATCATTTCTGGCAGCTGCAAGCTCTATTCTCATGTCGGATGACGAATGAGATTGAGCATTTGAGGAGGAGGGAGGAAATGAAAAAAGACACGTATTATTTTTGTCGGCTCTAAGAAAAATATGTGTCGAATTTTTAAATAGTGTAAATATTTTTGAGGAAAACAAGAAAATGTTTTACGGCAAAAATTTTTTTTAATAACGTGACAAAACTGCGCACCCCTATGATTACATTCCTCCCCCACCCACCAACTTGCCCCACGTTATAAATTATGGAATTTAACACGTGGGGCAAGTTTGTGGGGAGAGGGATGTGATCGTGGGGCAAATGGGGTGGCGCCGGTACAACATACAGTTCTTAGGACCCTTAAAGTCTTTTCATTTAATTTAAAAAGCAATCGTTAGAGTATACTTGGGGCACAATTGATTCCATTTTGGAGTATAAGGACCGAGTTTGACTTTTCTACGGCACTTTGAAATTGGGGGTACCCCTACTTTTTCGTACCCCAGCATTCCTGAGAGTGATTTCCGCGAAAACTCGGTCCGAGACGGCTCAAATCGCTCGGATTCATGTTCCCCGTATGGAAAAACCATAATACAATATAAATCACTAAAATCTGAAAAAAATTTCATTTTCAGCAGGATTTTTTTAAATATCCTGGGGTGTCAGAAAAATTTTTTAGAAACCTTCACCAATCGATTCCCCGGTAGGAAAAACCCCTCTATACGCGGGAAAAAAGTTTTTGCGTTGATTTGAAAAAGTTAGGGTCGATTTTCACCTGGGGCCCCATTTTGGCCCCAAAAATACCATCTTTTCAAGTTTTTCTCATTGCAGTGCGCGTACGAGCCTGACAACATACACTATGGAAAACCAAAGTCATAAAAATTACAAAACCATAAATAAATTTATTTGTACAGGGTGAGTAAAAAATAGTGCATTTTTGCGGCCCAGAAAAATTTTTTACTAAAAATGACCCATAAAGGGGTCATTTTTATTTTTTTTAATACTAAAAATGACCTATATTTTATGCGAGAAATCGATTGCGCGCATTCCCGAAGCATGAAACCGCTTCCATGACCCTAATCCAGGGAATGGATTCGGTGTATTGACGCGAAAATAGAAAATTTTCTTTTTTTTATTCGTACACTAACACCATGCCCTGAATCAGGATCAAGATAATTTTTTTATGTTTAGAAAATGTGCAAAATCGATTCCCTGCATAAAATTACCACTATATGGGTCATTTTTAGTAAAAAATTTCCGGTCCTAAAAAATTTTTCGGGCCCAAAAATAACAAAAATTCACTTATTTACTCACCCTGTAATAGTACAAATGAATAGTCAATCAAAACTAGTATTGACACAAATCCGTTACAAATCTCAATAAGCACTCTAATCCGGATCAAAAATAGCCACATAACATATATCTAGTCCGCATAACTTATAAGTGAAAAGAGTTGTACATGCTGAGGCAAACAATCACGACCTTTGAGATCAGCCAACTCGATAAGTACAAATGCTTCGGCAACTTTGCCTCCGGCACCTTCTATCAAGTCTATGGCAGCATGCATAGTGCCACCTGTAGCGAGAAGATCATCTACAATAAGTACACGTGCGCCAGGTTGAAGTGCATCCGCTTGAATTTCTACAATGTCCTAAAAATGAGATTGTTATAATGAATTGATACAAAAGTTCGCGGACCTCACCTTTAAAAAAAATTGGCATCCGCGAATTTTCAATTTTTTACGAATTTTTCGTGAACTTTTGTATAGGTTAAGGAAAATGAATTACTTCGCCGTATTCTTTGACATAAGTAGCTTTGATAGTCTTTCCGGGGAGCTTGCCAAGTTTTCGTATAGGTATGAAAGGCACATCGAGTAAAATAGCAACAGAAGGTCCAAAAAGGAAACCTCTAGCTTCAAGACCAGCAACAGCATCTACAGCACCGCCTAGATCTTCTTTCACATGATTAGCAATAGCATGGCACAATTCGTTCAACAATTTCGAGTTTTGTATCAGAGGCATAATATCACTTAAAAAACATATTGTTACTATTCCCACTTTGAATTTTTCGATTTTTGACGAATTTTTTGAAACACATTGGTACTATTCCATTTTGGAGGATGAAAATTTTTTTTCGAAAATGGTCCTCGAGAGGTATTTTTATGTAAGGAATCCAAATTTTACATTCCCGAAACACGAAAACCTTTGCTTTAACCAGAAATAGGCATATAATTCTTGTTAATATGTGAAAAAACCATTTCCTTCCTTACCGAAAGAGTATGCCTTTCTTTGGAAAATCAGCAAAATTTCGAACATTTTTTGCCACATCCGTTTTCAACTCAGCCAAAGATCGCGTCATTTCCCACTAAAAAAATGTTTTGAATTCCAAGGCTGCAAATTTTCTTTTCAATACATAATGTAAAATACAACAAAGAAAGGAAAAGCGCACTCACTGACAGCACTATTGCAGCGGATGACGCAATTGTATTTTAGAAATTCACTCCTATAAAGTCTTGTCTGCATGTGGGTTTTATTTGCATACTCTAGCTGAAAGCAGGGACACAAAAGAAGTTTATTATGAGAATTAAAATGATGGAATTCACAATTTTATTAGCACATAAAAAACGAAAACAAATTTTGAAGATAGTTTAAACAAGAAAAGATTTAAAAACGAAAATATGGAAATTAAATTTCGCGAGAAATCATAAAAAGGACCAGCTCCACAAATATGGTGGTGGGATAGAAAAATGTTTTCCAATGTACAAATTCTTCTGTGTGGAATTTTAAAATTTGAAAAGCGAAAATTCAAAAATAGAAAATTTTTCTCACAAATAGAATTTTACTCAAAAATCAAATTTTGATCAAAAATTTTTTTGCAAACATAGAAATATACACGCACACGTTGTCTAGACCATATTACATCGACAAAAAAAATTATATGAGATAATCAAAAACGGAAACCGGATACGCACAACTTCACAAAAACAGTTTCATCAATCTCTACTTTCTCTCCTGGGCCAACAAGCTTGATTGGGTTTTTAACAAGGTAGTCTTCAGCGACACATCTAAAATAGCTGCATCAGTCGACTATCGTAGCGCTTCCATCATTTCATGTTGGATCTACTCAAGTGACAGTTCTTTAACCAGTAACACACATCAAAAAATTTCTCCAGATTCGAATTCCCCCATATCGAAAAACCCCTGGGTATAAAAAATCAGTCGATTTGAATTTTTTGTTGAAAATTCAAATTTTTTACCACAAGGGGTAAAAAATTCGAAAATTTTTCCAAATCGGCTGATTTTTTGTTATGGGGAACACGAATATGAAGGAATTTTTTTATTTTGACCATGGAAAAGTGGAGAAAATCGATCGTTGTAAATTTTTTTTATACTTTATCATAAAAGATGTAAAAATGGGAAGATCGTAAAAAATTAAAGAGCAACTAATCATTCGAGAGAAAAAATAGTGCGAACACAAATCAAAGTCAAACACACAGAAAAATACGCCTTACAAAAAAATTAAGTCGTTCGACACTCGAGGTTTGAAACTCGCGCCAAATTTTCGAAATTTTTGAGACCTTCATGAAATTATTGGCAAAATGATGCGATGCGCTAAAAAATTGAAAAATAAACACAAGAATTGCAATTTACAAAAAAAATTGAATGTCTAGCTATTTATTGAGAGGAAACAATTCACCACCTATTCATCGCTATGGAGGTAATACTATT